>SNQJ01S0136803.1:32284-46023 GCA_010110895.2 Picea sitchensis
GCAAACTAAAGGCGTATTATGGCCCACGGGGGTTGAGTGCACCCTAAATGGACAAACAAGTTTACAATTAGTATAGTGCAGGGCATAGGTAGGTAAGTATCAAGGCATGTATATTACACATTAAATAATAGAATAGGACAAGGTTAGATAATATGGAAGATAGGATAGGGTGCTACATATTGCAAATATTTCACATATTCAACCAACAATGTGAATAAATTACAGACATACATGCTACAAGATAGGACAACAGGTTCTCATAGGTGGGGTATGAGACACATTGTGATTAATAGAAATGAAGGGTCAATAAATCATATTTATCCAAGTGACACAGGTATGAGGGGTGCCAATAGTTATGGAAACACGTCCCATAAGGCACACTGAAAGTATGGTGGTATGGTACGGTTAGAGACACATCAGCTCTAGACACCAAGGGAATCAACAATAATCATCCCAACAAATATACCCAATCTTCCTAAAATCCTACCTAGCAGAGAAAAGGGTTATGTGGGAAAATCAATCCATGACTATTTATAACCCCCATGGTTAGTTTCTATTCACTTTGTTAGGAGTTCGACCAATACACATAGAGAGTCTCAATAGTAGAGTGCAGATCATCATCATAATAAAGGCTAGATTGGAGGAGCGAGTAGTATTGGGAATTCAGATTCAACCGAGAATTCCTCAAAAAAATGGCTACTTATAATAGGCGAGAGGTACAAGCTCAACTCTATACCATAGAGGAATCCCAACAACCAACAATTGAACTCCCATGAGAATTTCATATTCAGGTTCGTCTCCTAGGGAGGGGACCCAACCTGTAGTTCACTAAATGCAACGATTAGGATGCCAAATAGTTCTTTGAATTGTTCTTGGAAAAATATGCAGAGGTAACCTAGGAGCTAGTGATCCCACTACCATGGATCAACACGATTTCTCAATTAGTCAGTTTGACACCTCAAAGAGACAGGAAGAAGACAAAGGCTATGCACGATAGAAAGATCACCCTAACTACTGACCTAGAGGTCACTAGGGCGATATTTCCAAGTCATGCAGGAAGGAATTGGCTTAGATGGCACAAGTGGTTCTAGACCATATGATCAAAGACAACTATTCTTAGAAAGTATAGACCAAGATTGACAAGAGAGAGGTCTATATATCGAAGAGTAAGGGTCAAATTCAAATCTAAAATCCACAGGATTGGTTACAAATTCCAGGGATTGTGCATGGATACACCACCAACCAAGATCAATAGATGTGTACCTAAATAGAGATTGTTGGAGACATCCCACTAAGTCCAACTAGTGTTTCTCACACCTTCATTTAGGAGCTATCGACGAAGCAATGGCGTTGGATTGAGTAAGGGAAAACTAATACTGTTGGGGGCATGTTGGCACCCTAAGGGTTCAAACACTGCACACATGCCATAATTCAACACTGTGCGTGCATCCAAGAATATGCACTATGTGATGCAAAGTTTCAACATCTATGCCAAACTAGGATCTACTGCGCGTTCCAACCCATTTTGTATTGTGTGCAAGGAATTGAAGAGACTGCATTCAAGATGAATCCTCAAATATATTTAGTAACGATTGTAACTAGTTTTGTAACAACCTGACTGATCATGATCAAGGTTAAGGTTGATTTGGCAAGTTTTCTATGATTTCCACACTCCACTAGACTTAATGGGAATGCATGTATGGGTTAGGTTTTTTTTCACTAAGAGTGATTGATAGAGTAGTAGTGATTAGATGGAAAAATTGTAGATGAGTTAGAGCTCCAATTGGGTTTTGTATTAGTTATGGTTATGTTTAGATATATTATGTGTGAAAATGTGAGAGAGAAAAGAGATCTTAGTGCATGACATGTCTGAGTTTTGTTGCGAATGCATCCTAAAAAGGCTTTAACCTCTATGTATGGAATTATATAGGAATGTTTTTGATCAGTTTAATGAATAAATCCTGAAGCATAGTTGTCTCTGCATATTATGAGTTAATGATCTAAATGTCTATTGAATCTTTATTATGTTGCGCATTAATCTCATGATAGTTATGAATGATTGCATACTTATATAGTGATTTTTTGTTGTATGTTCCCTTCCTTCGCACCTTGCATGAAACCTACGGTCTCTATGATTCTAATTGCATCTTGGGTGATACCTTATTTAGTCTTTGAAGATTGAATATGTTGTCTCTTATGGGGTACTTGTTGGCCAAGCCTCACAAACCTTGGGTTTGAAACCCACCGAAAAACCCAACACGTGAGCTGGGTAAAAATGTGGGAAGCATCATTTAATAACTATCTATGGAGATCCATGGGTCTCATCTGTGGAAATTTTGTTTATGGTAAGGATCATAAGAGAAAACATCTCATCTAGTTACCCGTAGATGTGAGGGGGTAACACATCCAACACACACACACACACACACACACATTATTCCAAGGAAAATCTCTATTATAAGATGACTAGATCACTGAATGATGAAACCCTAAATGTGATTGAGTAAAATAACTTTGCATAAAGGAATATACTCATAATAACGCAAATGATATTAAAAAATACTTGAGTGGATATTACAATGAATTTCACCTTCTTATATATGATTACTCACTAAGCAAGTCCTTTCCACATAAATGTGGGATATATTTCTTTACACAAAAAAATATTTACCAAAAAAACTGTGAAAAGTCATAAAGTGACTTTTTAATTATAAAATGTAAGTCTTGTATTACAATACCCCTCTTAAGGCTTTCATTACTAAAAAAAAACTCATTGAAAGAAAACACACGATGACTGAACACAAAAGCAACAAAAGTCACATTCTTCATAAGATTCTCTTTGAAAATAGTTATTGGACTAGATAGATCTCCATCAAGATTCCTCATAACCATCTTAATGGTTTAGCTCCCAAGATGAGTTCTCAAGTTCCTATATTCCACCTCCCCAAACTCCCAAATTAGGAATCTCCTAAATTATTGAACAACCACCCATGTTGAGCTACATCCACTATGACCCATATAGTTGTTTTATGAACCTCATAAGGGAAATTCACTAGATTCACAAACTCCTAAACTATATGGGAAACCATCCATGCTGAGCTTCATCCACATTACATCCATTTTCTTCAAAGTGCGGGCTTCTTAAAATACAAAATATGATTTTTCTTTAGTAAATTCATTACCATTGTCAACATCTAGTGGATCTTCATCAATGACTAAACTAGCTACATTTGGTTTGTCTTTGAGATTTTCCTTGAGAACATCACTATATCATATTTTATGGTTCTTTAACATGTGACCCATTTTCTTGCAATAACAATACTCACTCTCCCTTTGTATTTATCTGATCATATACAATTGTTTCTCGAGTATAATGAAATCTTAGGTTGAGGATCACCTTCTATATATCATATAATTGTTCTCTTTTCTTCAACCAAAATATCTGAAATCATATCTTCTAGAGTTTGAGAAGAAATTTGACAAAGAATTAAAAATGGCATTGATATATTTAGAAGGAAAATTGCTTAACAAAATGGCTTTGGCATCCTCTTCGTCTACTATAGCATTAACTTCTGCTACTTGTCTAATGAGAGATATTAGATTGTTTATGTGGCTAAACATAGTGAGTTTTCCAGCCATATTGAATTTGAATAATTGAAACTGTAGAGAAAACTTTGCATTTATTTCTTTTTCTCATCGGTTTCCACTAAAATGAAAATCTGTGTATACCCTCTTAAAAAATTGAGAGATAACCTTCCGTGAAAAAAAACAAAATATTTGAAAAGCAATAGGAAACCCTAAGGAACAAATCTATATTTCTACTATGTGCCCTTTGAAATTGGAATTAGGATTCCTTTTGTTGGAAACTAAATGAAATAACTAAAAAAATTCACAGTAGTACATGTGAATGCTTTGTTTGTTTGGATTCAAAGTAATAGTAATTTTACCTCTAATACATTAGTTTCTACACTTAGATTGTGGAAATATGTATAAAAAATGGTAGATCACAACCTTCTTGTATGTACATGTCGTCAAATAGGTACTAAAACATTTCCACCATTAACATCCAACCTTAGATCAAATCAATTTAAGATCAAATCAAATTTTGATCTTCCCACTCTAATACCGTATTATAAAATAGGATAGATCATTGAATGACAAACCCCATATATGATTTAGCCACATAAATTAGCACAAAGGAGGATACTCACAATAAAAATTATGATATTATAAAAATACTTGAGTGGATATAAAAATGGAGTTCACCTTCTTATATAGGGTTACTCATTAAGCAAGTTATTTCCAACAATATTGTTAGGAAACCCAAGTGATGTTTCCCCACATTCATGGATGCCATTCTTTGTAAACCCATTGACATAGAATATTGTTCTTAACCTAAGGGGATTCAATCCATGCACCTTGATCCAGGTGGATATCAGTGGCCACCCACTTTTTCCAACTCGCTCAAAACAAATTTCTGGCAATTTTGGCAATTTACTATTTTTAGCAGTTTTTAACTTTCGGGGCCATTTTGAGGGCCTAAATGATTTTTTTTGGGATATAGCTTCTCAATTATAGCTAAAGGCTCTAATTGAGCCCCCAAAATGAATCTCCTCGACGATACCTTTCCAACGAGCTATAGTGCGCCCCAAACGAAGATCGTATGCCAAAGTTACACCCCTGGGAAGTTGATACACCAAACTACCCAAAATGGGGTCCACAAAACTATTGGATTTTCATCTTCCGGGGTTAGGGTTTTGGATTTTCTTTATAAAAATGCCTTTGGAGCCTCATTGTAAAATCATCTTCTCACGAATGCAAGTAGCCTTCACATCTCTTCTCAGAGATAAGCTGCCACCATTCTAGCGAGTCTTTCACTCTGTATTTTTACAGTCTTTGTACATTTTCGCTCATTAATAGAAAATTGTGTATTATTGTATCTCTATGTTTATGGTTGCATCTCTGATACATTTCTGTTAAATTATTGGATATCGAAGATATATCTATACATTTATTTATTATATCTTCGCTCTCATTTTGTGCTGAAAATAATTCGGATCAGTGGTATCAGAGAAGGCTACTCTTGATCATTTTTTTGAGTGCATGTCCTCATCGAGGTTCGAGTATAGAAATTTCGGTCTCGAGCTTGTCTCTATTGAATAAAATCACTCTCGCACGCCCAAGAAACCCTCCATGGCGGAAGAAAATAAAAATAACAGAGTAAACGATTCTATCAATATGTTGCTTGAGCAAGCTCTCACGTGACAGAGGGACGAAATGATGGAGAATTTTTTCCACATCCTTCAACACCCATCGATAGCAACAAGCACATCTTCATCAAACAACCACTTTGGAAGCACCTCTCCTTTCAAGGTACATGTTAATTTTTATATTCCCGTATTTAAAGGTTAGATAGATGTGGATGCCCTAGACAAATGGTTAAATATGCTAGAATGTTATTTCTTTGTTCACCATTTTTTCGACAGGGAAAAGATCACCTTCACACTCCTTAAATATCTCCCCCATGTCAAACATTGGTGGGAAACTTACTAGGAGCAAAGTTCCACATAAGAGTTTGGAATATATGGGGTCAATCCCACTTGGGATTTTTTTGTAGATGTGGTAAAGGAATAATATTACCCTGTTGGAAACTATGAGAACTAGTATATGAGATGAACCGCACTACGACAAGAGAGGGGCCAAGAAGTTACAGATTTCACCAATACCTTCCATACCTTACGCACCAAGCTGGGTATCAAAGACTCCGAACGAAATTTGGTCCTGAAATACCGTGGGGCTCTACATAAATACATCCAAACTGAAATGGATTTTATGGACATTTCATCACTCGGTGTTGCTTATCGATATGTTGTTAAAATAGAGCAGAAATTTAAGCACCAGAAAAAACAAGAATTATGGTCTGCAAATCAGCAACAACCAAAGTATGATAAAGACGACCCTAACAAACAGTCTCCTGAAAACCAGTCCAAGCCATAGGAAAAGAAGGGTCATGGGAAGACAAAGAAGGACACCAGAAAATGGTGCGATTTCCACAAAATCCCTTGAAACAACATTGATGAATTTCTCTTAAAACAATCATTGGTGGTCAAAATCAAAGACAAGGAGCCAAACCCTAATTCAAAATCTGATTCAGAAAATATTGACAGAAGATAGATCATCAACGCAGACCCCACTGCTATTGTCGCGACTGCAACAATTCAACCAGAAAAACCAAGAGATCATGAAGAGGGAATAGACTTTTTCATTCACAGATGTGGGTGAAGGGGACCCCGCTTCATTTTATTGTTGATAGAGGAAGCCAGAAGAACCTCATATCAGTAGAGGTCATCACAAATTTTGGATTGTCGATAACACCACACCCACAACCATACAACATCGGGTGGCTTCGCCAGGGAGGAGATCTTCGTGTCATCCAACCATGTTGATTGTCATACAACATCCATCCCTTCAATTATGGGTTATTATGGATGTCTGTGATGTTCTCTTGGGTCAGCCATATATGTGGAAGTGCCATGCTATCTATGAGTCGTGACCCCGTAGTGTCATTTTTACTCTGGGGGGTCATCTCTACAGGATACCAGAGGTGGTTCTAATTATTGTCCCACCTAAACAATGCCCCAAGGTAGTATCTCATACTACAAAATTCATCTTCTTCAGAATCTGTTCAAAAGGTGAACATAAGGATACTGCAACCATTCTAGCCTTGGCCCAAACACCTTCTATCCAAAAGAAGCAGGTTGACAAGATTGCAACAAAGTGTAAAGAATCCTTCTGCACATAGACATCTCATGTATCCAGACTGGTTAAAAAGGTCCAACCCTTCCAACCACAGGTTCATGAAAACCTTCAAAAAGCTAAGCAGTGCAACTTCTCCAACAAGGCAAGTAGCTCATCAAGATGCAGATTCAACAAACTCTTTTCCCTCACCCCCGGGCACTCAAAGAAATGGAGACCATTTCTTCCTAAGGAGGAAGGATTGATCTAGGTGGATATCAGTGGCCACCCACCTTTTCCAATTCCCTCAAAACAGTTTTATGGAAATTTTGGAAATTTACTATTTTTAGCAGTTTTTAACTTTTGGGGCCATTTTGAAGGCCTAAATGAAGGTTTTTTTGGATCGAGCTTCTCAACGATAGCCAAAGGCTTGATTGATCCCCCAAAATTAATCTCCTCGACGATAAATTTCCAACGAGCTATCGTGCACCCTAAACAGAGATCGTATGCCAAAGTTACGCCCTCGGGAAATTGATACACCAAACTACCCAAAACGGGGTCCACAAAACTGTTGGTTTTTCATCTTCTGGGGTTAGGGTTTTGGATTTTATTTATAAAAAAGGCTTTTCAGCCTCATTGGAAAATTATCTTTTCACGGATGTGAGTAGCCGTCACATCTCTTCTCAGAGATAAGTTGCCACCATTCGAGCGAGTCTTTCACTCTGTAGTTTTACAGTCTTTGTACATTTTCGCTCATTAATATAAAATTGTGTATTACTGTATCTTCGTGTTTATGGTTGCATCTCTGATACATTTCTGTTATATTATTGGATATCCAATACATTGTTTTATTATATATCCACTCTCATTTCGTGCCAAAAATAATCCGGATCACACCCACTGACACAAAACTAGCCAAATACCACTACAAGGAAAACACCAATTAGCAAAGGTTTTAGAAAAATCGCTTCTCCCTTCTCTATTTATAGTTGAGGCAGGTGAGTAGATATTTTAGTGGATGTTTTTTTGTTGGTGCACCTAAACTAGCATGGCACATTCATACACTTTAATAGCACATGTATTGGTTCCTTTACACACACACACACACACACACACACACACACACACACACCACATATAACAATTAAAAAACATTGCTTCCCACAGTCAAATTTTTTAAAATGCATTGAAAAAAACACCACACGGTGAATACAAAATCTGTACATGCATTGGTGAGTATTAATAACTAAAATGTACTAGTGCATTGCATTTCAAGGCACAATGGTTTTAGTTTCAAACAAAAAACTCGAATATCATAAATTAAAAAAGAAAAGAAAAAACATAGTATGGTGCTTACATAACATATAGATGCATCAGTGCATACAATCCCATGTGCACTACATTAGGACTATCATTTAAAAAAAAAAATCTTGTTGGTGTTCCAAATAGTTTTAATTGCACTAGTGTGTAACTGACCTACCATGTGCACTGATGTATGTTAAAATATTTTATAAAAAAAATATCAGTAGTGTTCCTTATACCTATACACGCAATGTGGTAGGGAAAATAATAAAAATAATAGTAAATTGAATTTTTGTTTAATATTTCATTCAATGGTTGACAACCATACAAACATTGATGCACCCTATCCCCTATGAGTGCCCTATTGTCTCGTGCTACTAAATTTCTATATTTCTCCATTCCTTCTCTTCCACAATAGTTTTTTCTTCTTTTTGGAATTTTGCAAAGAAAATAAAATTTACATTTTTAATCTACGTGACAACCATGCCTCCTCGGTTGAGAAGAGATTAGGTAAAGTGTTTGTTATCCTTTAATTTATATTTTTATCCGTTTACAATTTATATATATTTTTTCTATTTTTTTAAAAATAGTTGTTAGTGTTGTCGTGGGTTTTGATTTGCATCAATTGTCAATGGCTATATAGGCCACACTATTTGGCAGTGATCTAGCACATTCTAAGCATACCGTTGGACAATTATATATGTAACACACAAATTTCCCACACTCTCTACTGTGCTAATACATGTATAGATGCACCATGAGAGATTCCCCTAGTAATATGAGCTGCACTACACATCCTTGGTAAGCACATAGTGATGGTGATGCACATATTATTAAACAAGTGCATTAGAACAATGATTTCTGTCAATTTTAATGCACTATAATGTTCGATGCACTGAAAAATCATGGCATGTCGAAGATGGTTCTTTGAAGTAAACATGGTGCACCAATATTTATATCTCAGAGATTCTAATAATATTTTTGAACTTATCATATTAGTTGGCGCGTGAATTATTTAGTAAAGAAATCGTTATCAGTACATTATTACATTATTACAAATTGGTTGCACTGTACTATTTGGTGTGTTGAAAAACAATATTGCATGTTGAAGACGATTCATTGATATAACTAGTGCGCACCAATATTTATATCGCACAAATTCTGATAATATTTTTAAAACTTATCAAACTATTCGGTGCATAAATTGTTTAGTAAGAGAACTTTTTTTTCCTCGGAAAAAAAGTGTAAATTTTATTTCATCTGAAGAGAATAAATTTACATTCTATAGAAATACATGTGTCCATGTATTTTGATGAGATGAAAGTATCCAAAAATAGGGAACCCTATAGGTGCCAAAAGGATATATAGTCCCCATCCATAGCCTCCAAAAACAAAATCCTCTGAAGTTTTTTTAGTATAAAAAACCCCCTAATGATTGAAAAATAAATACATAACCATAAACTGCCAGTGAAATGGTTCAAATGTACATCATTCAGGAAAGAAGTGCCAAAACCAAATATGAAATATATACATTATAGAAGTCAAAAGGTGTCTTTTGTGTGGGATGGATATTCAATAAAAGGCCTGTGATAAAATTCAAAATGTGCTTCATCCCCGACCTTCGATATCAATCATTTCCCAAAACCCAACTGAAGGCCTGCTTTAGATAAAGAATCTACCTCCAAGTTGTGCTCCATGTAGACATGACACACACAGAATGTGTCAAAAGTATCCAGAATTATGTAGACATATTCTAAAATATGGTGAAGCTATAAGCTGTGGCACTTCTAAGATTTTCTGGCCCAATTTATGACTTCCATAGAGTCCTCGAAGATCTGAATTGATTTGACATATTTTTCTCCTGCAAAGAGTAAGACTAATTTTAAGTAAATTAGCTCAGCATAGTTATTTGTTCCTTTACCGAGATCCATTTTTAACATGTATAAATGTGTGTCATAAAGGTAAAGTAGAGCCCCCATCCCATCCCACCACCCCCCCGCCCCCCACAAGATTGATTATTATTCTGCGAAGCTCCATCAAAATAGGCCCATGGCCTAGAGGAGTTTATCGTGAAGTCTTGTATATCTCTTATCTCACTCGACTCTTTTTCCTGAGGAAAGTGGGATAGTATACTAAATCCTTGGGCTGCAATAATGTTCGGGGTTGTGGCCTTATCTTGAAAGATGGTTTCATTTCTTGCAATCCAAGCACCCCAAAAAATTATTAACGGTAGAGACTTTATCCTATAGAAAGAGGCATCTTCCACCCATCCTTTCCATGCCTCCTCCATTGATGGTCCAAGCCACTAGCAGTCTTATCCCAATATGCCTGAGCAATCTTGCTAGATATGTTTTACAAATGGGCATAGAAGAAATAAATGTACTACTATTTCCTTTTCCAATTTACATAAAGCACACCGACCCAACACTTCTATTTTCCTGTTCTCCTAGGTTGGGATTTTATTAACTATCAGGCACCACATAAATATCCTAGCTTTGAGTGGACAATGAACTTTCCATAGGCCCTTCCACCACCAAATAGGTTCCAAGAGAAACATATCTATATTTTGTTGTATATAGCCCAGTTTTGGAGTATATATACCAAACATAGCATGTTTCCAAACTAATTCATATTCTTTGTCCATAATGCGAATATGGGCCACCTTGAGAGTGAAAATAAAGTTTTCCCACAAGATCGCCCATACTCCCTCCAAACCTAATTGTCTAGAATCTATCCACTCTCGGCTCTAGATAGAGGTACTTTCCATGTTTTCAATATGATTTAAGTCGAGAAAAACTTGAGTGTGTAACAATTGAATCAAATGTGGTGGAAGAATGTGTTTGTCTCCACTACCCGACAAAGGGTCCATTGCTCCTATGCAGAGATTTTGACCATTTCCTATGCACCAGGAAAATCTATCTCCCACTACAACAAAAGAGTTGATGATCGTAATCCAAATGATGGAGCATATTGATATCATTTTTGTTATGACAGTAATATATAATAATAAATATAAATATGATCTGATTATCTCAAAGAAAAGAGTTGATGATAGTATTCCAAATGATAGAGCATATTGATATCATTTTTGTTATGATTGTAATATATAATAATAAATATAAATATGATCTGATTATATCAGAGACGTGAAAATATGTTTTTGATATGATTATCTGAGAGGATCCATATGGTGTTTGATATATTTCTTCCTTTTGCATAGTCCTGAAAGAACTTTTCTTTTTGTCCCCACTTTCCATCCATATGGCACAACTCTTGAGTTGCCACTCTGCTTCTCTTGTCTCCAAGAGCTTCCTTTTCTTATTTTCCAGCTGGAGTAGGGCCTCCTTAGATTATGGTGATGAATATCCTCTATCTTCAGATTCATATATATTTTTAAGAGCTTCTTCTATATTGACTAGTTCTTCTTCTTCTCGTTTCCTCTTTTGATGTGCCTAGGTTATTTTAGCTCTTTTTACCTTCTTGATATTGGATGCAAATTGTACAACAACCACCTCCTCGGATCCTAGGTCATAGGGCATCCAATGCCGCTTCACTAAATCAATGAAACTATCCTCCTTTATCCAGGTCGAGTTAAACCTGAAAGGGTTGGTTGGTTTTTTCAACTCCCCAACTGCTTCCAAAAAGATGAGAGAATGGTCCAATTCTCCTTTATTTCCTACCCACTATCTCACTTGAATTGGCATATCCAAAATCTTCTTTGGGACAAGAAAATGGTTAATTATTTTTGCAATTATGTCAGCTCCCACTCTCTTATTTATCCAAGTGAGTCTGAGTTTTCTTGGGGCTAAATATACCAAACCTTTGCTCGCCGATGAATGAAGGAAAAAAGCTGATAGAGAATCCGACCTCGATTTGGAACCCCGAACTCCACTGTCCCCAATGAAAAATTGATTTGGGACCCCGAATTCCACTGTCCCCAATGAAAAATTTAGGTCCCCACCTATTATAAGAGCTTCAGAATTGATGAAATACTTGTTTATCAGGGCTTCCCAGAAGATTATTCGATCCTGATAAGGCCCATAGACGTTGAACAATGAGAGATTCATTCCCAGGTCCGTCGAGATTATTTCTACCCCAAGACCCAAATCAAAACCCCAGGTGTTAATAATTTTGATTTTATGGGGTTCCAGCCTAGAGCTAGACCACTAGATCGCCCACGGGAATCCATGCTTGTGAAATTATAACCCTTGAATAAATGTTCCAGTAAGGCAGACACTTCCGGGCTAGTCCCAGTAGTTTCTTAAAGAAAAATGATATTAGGTTGATTGGACTTGACCAACAACATTTTTATGGAAGATGTTTTTGATGGGGTCGCCACACCCCTACATCCACTGACCCTCCATCGAGTCTGGGGAATAATCTAGTGATTCCTTCACTGCATCTGTAACTAAACCAACAATGGAGGTATCTCCCTGACGCCTAACAAATTTGGAGTGTGACGTTAGTCCAGGACTGAATACCCAAACCACAAGCTATCACGGAAAGATCCTGAAGGTGATGCTCTAGGGTTTTGGTAGTCGGCATAGGGTTTTCGCAGGCCATCGTCTGTACTTATATCAGATAAGTTGGAATATCAGTAAGAGCACTTTTACTAGTGTGTTATTACAAATTTGGCACACTAAAGTGGTTGGTGCACTTATGAAATTGTAGCATACCAATGATAGTGCATTTATTTAAAATGGAGACATTGGAGTGGTCAATGCACATATGAAATTGTAGTTCATAAATGATGGTGTATTTATTTAAAAGGGACACACTAATTAATTTTAAACATGTTTAATAAAAAACAAATTGAGTTCAAATTTAAGTTTAATATTGAATTGTAAATGGTAATTTAGTATAGATTGTTTATTTTATAGATATATTGGCCTAATGAGATTCGTATCTGAATCAAGGACAATCAAAACAACAAGTCGACCCATATATCTTTGTGCATCTATGGGAGGCTTAGGAGAGGGAGAGAGATATATTTCTTCGTCCTAATACATCTTAGAATCATCTACTTTTGAGGGATGTGTTGATATACATTCGTTGATCAACATTGGTACATACATATCTATCCTTAGTATTTTTTCTTTTCTTTCTATGTTCCTTGTATTTTCTTTACTTAGTCATTTTTCTCTTTGAAATGCAGATTGCGGATTAGGCTACTATCAAGTTACCAAGTCCACAAACCTGAAAACCCATAAGTCTTTACTTATCCTCTTTTGACAAATCCAACACTTAGTCATTTTTGTGTGTTGCGAAGGAACAATCCATTCTTATCCTGCAAATTTTCATATCCCACAACCCGCAAATGTGTTGCACTCAAAATGAACTTTTTCTACTTTTGTGTCCTCCAAATTGCACTCTCTACCTTTTATACTTAGCCAATTCTTTGGAATGCGGATGCGAGATAGCCCTCCATTCCACTTACCTTTTTCCCTCATGACCGTGTCCCACAACCAACAATCTCGCATTCTCCAGAACAACCCATTCACTTCTGCGACCCGCATAATGACATCTTCTCATACTTAGTCTATTTTATCATTGCGGATGCGAGAGACCTCCCTTCTTACTTTTTTGATTCCCCATATCTCATGTCCTACATCCCACAATCCCACATTAACCATATTTCACTTTCTATTTCCCTTTTTGCACCTTCATACTTAACCATTTCCATCTTCCATTACATCACATCA
>SNQJ01S0136804.1:0-31898 GCA_010110895.2 Picea sitchensis
CATCTCCTCCTATAAATTTTTCATTTTTAAAAGGGATCTGAATATTTTGATCTTCATTTTTTATTTGTCTTTGTTGTATTTGAGGGTCATGATTCCTTCTGAAATATTTTCTAACGAACTGATCCGTTTTAGATTGATCCAGTTCCATTTTCGAGATTTTATTAGATAATTCTTTTATTATTTTTTCCATGTCATCCATTTTATCTTCCACAGACCTCCCAGATCCAGAAGGTCCTGCTTGTTCTCTAAATTGTATGGTTTATTTATTTCCCATTTCGATTTTAGCTTTTAAATTTCCCGATGCCATCATATTTGACTCTATTTCTATAGCATCGTCCTGCATTCTTGTGAGGTTGACAGATCTCCTTTCCCTCAACAGTAAGGCAGAGTCAGGCTCAAAATCCCCTGCGAAAGTCACCTTTGCTGCAGGTTGTGAAGGTTTAACCTCAACTAGAATTTTGTTATATAGTTTATTAAATATCTGAGTGAAGTCGAGAACTGTTTCTGAATTTTTCTTTCTTAAAGCTCCCAACTCAGTTAAATAATAAAGGTAATCTTTCTTCTCTCCCCATTGTCTGAGAAAGGCATTTTCTAACTCATCGTATGTTCTTATAGAACCTGTTGGTAGCCCTCGAAACCAGGTTCTCACCTGTCCTTCGAAATTTTGAACTAGAAGTCTTGAATAAACATCCTCGTGCTCAAGGCCAAGGATATCGACAAACTGATCGAAACAATTTATGTGTTTAGTGGTCGTTAAGTCCCCCTCTCCTATGAACTTTGGTAGGTTTTTCACATAGTTTTCAGGTAAATCGTGGAGGGGAACTGGGAGGACTAAAGGAGCATAACTAGCAGCTACTTTAGCAAAAATTCTAGGAGGTGAGGGTGGCCCTTGACCGCCTCCTCCTCCTCCTCTGGCACCATGTCCTCCTCCAACTCTGCCACCTCCGGCACCACCTCCACCAACACCGCCCCCTCCGACAACAGCCATTGATAATATAGGAGATGAAACTTGGAGATTATAGAGAGGATTTTCAAAGATGTGTAGTGACCTTCTGGCTACTTCAGGATGAAGAGAAAGGGGTTCTGGGAACTGATCATCAAGAGACAGAAAATTGGAAAAGGGGGGCAAAGAGAGATGAGGACTAGGTTCTTCAGATTTGCAGGATATATAAACGAGAGATCCAACAAGAGTCGAATCGGAGTGTAAGATATATTCTTCGAAACTTCGGGAAGATGGAAACTTTATCTCGGGGACTAATGCAATATCAATCAAAATAGGTATCAAGATGGGTCTTTTACCTTTATTAGAAAAGGAGGCAATTGAATCGGTTTCGGTATTTATCTTGGGTAAAACCAACTCAAGGTTTATATTTTCATCTTCAACTCTATCAGTCGATGTTTCTCCGAAATGGATTCAGGTGGAATCTTCTTGCGGAGTTAACTGTTTACGTGGAACCTTAGCATTAGATTGTGTGGGTTTGGGTTGATAAACCTTACTTGTGGAAGCAATGGTTTTCTTAAGGTATCCCTTTGGTTTTAAAAAAAATTCAGGGTCGGATACAGGTGTGTTCTGCTTATCGTCGGGGTTTTGTTTTTTGGTATTCCTTCGAATGGATGTCAGCTTATTAGTGGTGGAGTTTCCAAGTGAAAATTAAAATTAGCCTTAATATTGTATTCTATCTTTGTTCACTATCAAAGAGAGAAACTTACCATGTCGTTCTCCACGGGAAAAATAACTTCGTTTCTTCGTCCCCAACAACAACGCCAAAACGATGTTGTTCATGAGATTAAACTTAAGCCTCAAAGAATAATGTCAAGCATCAAGAAATTAACAAATGTTTTTAGAATGCTTTTTCTTCCGTTAGTTGTCTAAAAATTAAGTCCTCAAATGAAATTAATAACCGAACAGAACAGAGGTCGTATTTCATCGTTTGAGTCAATTTATCAAAAATGATTATGAAGGAGAAAATTACAAAACTGTTAAACAAATTAAGGCATCAATGATAGAAGAATCTTACTTTGTTTATAGTAGAAGAAAGAGTGGAACACACCCCTAAAAGGATATATAATGTAGTGATCCAAGTAGCTTGTGGGTCTTGTATTTGTTGATAGCAAATACAGAGAAAAAATTGTTTACTATCAGATAACTAAATGTAATCGCAATAGATGTTGTACTAAGTTGCAATCGTCCATTTATCAAGGAGTAACATAAAGAGAACTAGAGATATGGAATACAAAGAGGACACATAACTCAAACAACACAAAATTTGGAATCCATGTCCGCACTTGTATTAATACTCACAAAGGATGAGTTTTCTCTGTTACAATACGGCAAGAAGCAACTCGTGATTAACCTTAGAAAGTTATATTTATACAAAAGGTTCTCAACCTTAAACGGTTGGAATTCCCCTTATTTCTAAAATAGTAAAAATTACAAAATGTAAAATGTGAAATGCTTCACTTGCATCTTTTCTGCCAGTCTCCTCATTATGCTGGCAGAGGCATTTTTCTCTCTAGTTCTCCAACTCTAAAATAGAAAACGTACACAAGTTATATCATTTGTTTCCAACAGTGCTACATTTTCCTTGCTCAATACATTTGATGCATTTGCTCACAAATTGTGCCACCAGCCTAGAGGGATCTGTTAAATTATTAGCCTCAAAATATATAATTTATTTTCCAATTGAGGCAATCTTTCTTCCATTCATCTATCTTCTGAAACTATAGACTGTAATTGCAGACTAGGCTTTACTAGCCATCTATTTATCTGAATAATATCAACCTATTTTATCTGTGAGATTTCGGCCTGAACCTCTTCCATATTTTTCTTAATGTCAAGTTGATGTTTTTTTATGTCAATCTGTCCCAGTACTCCAGAGTTATCTTCTCTATCAAGGCCTAATGATTCTTTGTTGAGTGAGTGGAAAGCCTCTTCACAAAACTCCTTCACTTCCTTAGCCATTTTCTTGCTTTCAATTATGCTAGATTCCCAGGTCTTTAGTATTATATCACCTCTGGTCTGTTCCAAAATGGATAACCTGGAAGCCATATCTACTCCTTCTTTTGTTGATGACACAACGAATTCTTGGAAGGTAGTCCGAGAAGCAATATCTTCTCTCTCTCTTAAAAAAATGTTATTTAATGCTTGATCTATCACCCAAAAATGATCTTGGACAATTTCAACCTTAGTGAGAAGGCTTTGTTATGTTGCTTCTAGTTCCTTTCGCACTTACAATGCCTGAGCTTGGAACATTGTTATATCTACAATCATGTTTTCGGTGGAGATTACTTTGGCTTGTAGTTGCCTTACCAACTCATCCTGCTGGGTGGCCCGTCCCTGGCTCACCTGTATATTCCCGTGCATCTCCTCGAGGATGGATTTGAGTTGTTGGATTTCTTGTTTGTCACTGGCTCTAATCTGCTAGAATCCCTTGTTGACCTTGATCCAGACATTCTTTTTTACAGTCTTCATTTGATTCTACAATTGGCTTATTTGCAGATCTTTCTGCTTCAATCGTTCTTTTAAATTTCCGAGTGAAAACTGGTTAGTTGTTGCAAAGCCCCCAGTGAACCTGCTACTTCTTCAGCAAATTCTACCTCCTCCAAGGCTACTCCATCAATTAGCACCATGTGTCTTTTGATAGTTGAACCTTCCTTTAGGTGCATTTCTCTCTTCATCATAGCCTTCCTTTTCTTGTTGAAAAAGAAATTGGAAGGAGGCAACTCTTCAACCGAAATGGGTGTGAGGTCTTCTATGAATATTACCTTTGCATTTGGATTCCCTCTGGTGAATTGTAATGGTGTAACGAACTGGATGGGGCTGTCGATTTCGGTGGACGATTGTTTCCCGACCGCATTTGTAGTGGATTTATCTGGTGTAAACAATGGTCCTTCTTCTCCCTCCTTTGTCAGTGTCTCTACTTGATATTTGGCTTGGTCACCTGATACATTTGTCGGCGGGATGTCTTATTTCTGAGTTGACACCTCAGTCTTCTCCAAACTTTCCTGATTTTTCTTGCTCACTGGAGCTTACTGTTTCTAATCTATAGGTCTTTGTTTTCTGTGTAGCTGGAGACGTTAGGGTTCCTCCTTGTAATACTTTAGGGAGGCTACTTCTTCGGTGCCTCTAGAAGTCGTATAACTCAATCATTTTATCGGGTGACAGAGCTCGAACTTGACTCAAGACCTTTGGATAGGATCTCGCTCCTCGAAAAATATTGTCTTGAGGAGAATCTTCGTGTTCATACCTTTTCAAATTGCACCTGGCCATGTGATTACCCACGAGCTTTTGTGATTCATGCTTCTTGAATTACATGTTGACCAACTTTATTTCTTCCAAGGTTGCAGCCTCTACTTTAGAGTGATCGAAATCCAGTAGGGAAAATGTACCAATTTGCAAGGGAAAAGAGGGCCATACCTTTTTTTGTACTGCTTTGAGCTCCTTACTAATCCCAATGAGCATAGTTTGTTGTGCGACCTCTCAGCACACTAGTCGGTCTGGTAAAAATTGCGTCAGAGAATATGGAGGAACTGAACGGCCAAAAACCCTACTATAGGAGAAGTGTTCCTCAATGTACCAGTCTGCTATTTTGCCGAGGTTAGTCACAATTTTTTCAGAGATTCTGGGAGGTGGGTAGCAATACATGGCGGTGTGCATCGGCGCCACTACCCAGTTGCAGATCTCATAAAAGAAGTCTTTTGCCTTTTCTTCCCAATGCTTCGAATGATAAATATGTATGGGTTCAACACTATTTGGAGTCCAACTCCAGTCCATCAACAGAAAACGAGTCATGAAACATACGACATCCATAATATAAGCAAACATGAAAAAATGGGTCGATTGCCCCTTGGCTCTCAGTGACTGATATCTTACAATCTCTTGAACCAAACTGTTCGACAATATCTTTGCCCAATCAAAAGAGTACCCTTCTTCTACTATGTGTATAATAGGTACCCATGGTAAAAATAAATGAGTTTTGTTTTCCTTCCCATAGAGCCTACACATCATCATTGCTATGTACATTATGTGGGGTTCTAGTGCGGAAATTCGGTATATACCATGGGAGTCTGCTCTGAACTTATCGGGGCGAGAATACCAGTCTTTAATTAAATTGAGAAGGTTTTTTCTATATTGGTCGCATTCCTTCTTGTTGAAGTCTACTAGGAAATTTGCATTGTAAACAAAATTGGATATCGGAGACAGTTTGTACATCACATGTAGATGTTCTGGCCTAAAAGACCCAACTGCGACCTTCTGTGAATTGAAAATAGTCCTGGTTGGCATATCTACGTGGCCCAGCACCTAACCGATCATATCATTGTAGGGCAAGAGCTTAGGCCTTGTTGCTATCTTCTGTAGCTCTGACTGAGAAACAATTTTGTATTTGGTAGATAGGTCCTCCTTCTCGTTGTTGCTTGAATCATCCGGGAAATTTACTAATTCATATTGTAAGATGTTGAATACTTGAATCCAGGATTTGACGGTGTCTATGCTTCTGGGCGAGGTGTCGGATAGAACATATGCATTCTGGCTCGAACTTTCACCAGTCGCTTTAGGTGCCTTCCATGGAGCCATGGTATCAAGCCTTCGAACTCTGTTATCTGCCACAGGAAATGCGTAAAATCCTTCAACTGGAAAAACTTACTGCTCAGTAAAACACATAATGAAATTCAAATTCACATCTCTTTTCTTTTAACCGCATCGATCAACCAATACCTTCACTGACGGATTATTTACTTTCTTTAATGAATCAGATTCAAGCGGTGGCTCAAAATCTTATTTGGAATGATTGTCGTAAAGGCATTATTAATGGGATTTATTTTTTGGTGATTCATGCTCGGGAAAAGCACATACGGAATTTGAATCTATCTRAGTCATCATTAAGCGATGGATTAATTAAGAGATAATCTTTGTTAAAGCATCAGTTAATCATATTTATCATTRAGTAAATTTTGGCATTTCGRCTCTCGGAAGATCTTATAACAACCTAAGMTATAACTTACGAATCGCGAAATCRYGATTGATTAATTAATATTAATCACTYTTAACCTTTTAAATAATCACGATTAACTTCAAGGRTTTCACGATTTYGRGTATCGAGACTTTGGTTGTCGTTAGAGGCAGGATCCCCGAAACGTGAAATTGCGATAAGGTTTAAATATCGTTAATCATTTTAATCGTTTAATTAACATGGTTTAACTTAATATAGTTTYGYGACTTCGTATATCAGTATTTTGGAGTTCTTACATGTTGGACTGTTAGTATCATGAAACCCYGAAACCYGACATTTCGAAGGTATCCTTTAGTAATTTGACCTTTTAAYGAGTGGGYGACTTCATAACTTTTAAGGATTTCAGATCATTGGATTCAATGGAAGACTTCATCAACRGTGATATTCAAGTGCACGTTTGTCCTTATTTAAACAACAATGAAACTTATCTAAGTCTAAAGTTTAGAAAAATATATATGTTCCAACAGAGGCCAACAATATATATTGCATGCCTTCCACTTGACACTTGTCACCTCCAAAAGTATCTTTAAGCCACTTGGTGACCAATTCCCTACACTCGGGAACTTAAGATAAAATAATATATCTAACATTTACACTTTTCCCATAAATATTATAAAATATTTCCCAGCACTTACGACTCACCCCCTTTTTCCCTTTTCTCGTGGAGTAGGCCCCCATCTCTTTTCGTCTCAGTTAGTCAATGCACAACAATGCAATATTATATTAATAATCATGATTAAATTTACATAGATATGCACACTGGCCTATCTGCATCCAGGCTCACTGGCGTCATAATCACATAGGCTCTTCGGCCTCAAAGCATAAACAATCATATATATGTTCCAACAGAGGCCAACAATATATATTGCATGCNTATATAAAACTTAGTACTGTGCAATTCCAGGTCATTACCTCGCACTAACCCGAGTGAATGAAACACAGTGCAATGTGCGCACTTGCCCAAGTGCGTGCAACACACAAAATGTGCACACTTTGCCTTTATAACAATTCTCCGTGCACTTACTCTGATGTGCACAACACCATAACTAGGTGTCAACGAATCACCAACCTATATATACATTACATTTACACTTGGTACCAATCGGCTCACCAGCCTATGTACAATTACAAAGGTTTTTGGATCAGGGACTTTACAATCCCCTCCCCCTTATTTATGCACTGTCCTCAATGCATCATTCACACATGTACATACAAAATTTCAAACATCATAAAAAAGATGAGGATACTCTACTCACATATCATCCTCATGCTCCCAGGTTGCATCCTTGGGACCGTACCAGGTCCATTGGACCTTTACTAGCTCCATGAATCGGTTCTGGAGCTACTTGATTTTTCGATCCAATATGCAAACCAATCACACTTGAAATCCGCCTTCTGGCTCCACCTTAATCACATTCCAATCAATGACATGATTAGCATCAGGTACATAATTCTTAAACAATGACACATGAAAAACATTGTGAATGCATAAGAATGTAGGCAATGCAAGCATTTAAGAACTGGGGCCAATCCTTTCAAGGATTTCAAATGGCCCATAGTAGTGCATTTCTAACTTAGAACACTTTCCCAACTTCAGGGAACTGCGCATGGCCTTCACTTTCAGAAACACATGATCACCCACTCCAAATTCTTTGTGGGTTCTACCTTTATCTGCATATATTTTCTGTCTGTCTTGGGAAACCTTTAAATTCTGCCTAATATTTACCGTCTTCTCCTCCATTTCCTAGAAAAAATCTAGCCCAACTACTACACGGTCTGTTGGGTTATTCCAACTCACATGCGTGTTGCACTTTCTACCTTAAAGTGCCTCAAATGGGATCATCTTTAAATATGCATGATACCCATTTTTGTAAGAAAACTCTACCAAATGAAGGTAGTCTTCCCACTCGGATGGCTTATCCATCACATACATCCTCATCGTGTCTTCAATCACCCGGTTTACCCTCTCGGTTTGACCATCTGACTCATGATGATATGTTTTTATGATATTTAGACTTGTTCCAAATCCTTTAAATAACCCTTTCCAAAAGTTTGAAGTGAATTTGGAATCTCTGTCAAACATAATCGTCTTAGGTACACCATGCAACTTAGCAACTTCGCGCATGTATATCTCAACAACGTAGGTTTCCTTGTACGCCGACTTCACTGAAATAAAATGGGTAGCTTTAGTAAGCTTGTCCACCACCACCATAATAGATTCATGTTGCTTAGCAGTCCTAAGTAACTTAGTTATGAAGTCCATGGTCACAATTTCCCACTTCCATTTAGGAATGGGAAAATGTTGTATCAGACCAGCTGGATGTCTGTGCTTATTCTTGACCTTCTGACATTTGAGACATTTCGCAATAAAATATGCAACTTCCTTTTCCATATTTGGCCAAAAGTATTGCTTCTTGACCGCGACAATGGTCTTCTGGTAACCTGGATGTCCAGCATAAGGAACCTTATGCATCTCTGACAATATCAATCTCTTCAACTCTTGATCATTCAATCCATAGACTCTATGTCTATACATGGGGATCCCATCCTCTCTTAGCTCATAATCCTCCAATTTTTGTTGCGACATACCTTGTTGTAAAGTCACACTTATATCCATATAACGCTGATTTGATTTGGAAACTTCCAAAATTCTATTGCACAAATATCATTGGTACATGTTAATGGCTAAAACATACATCTCATGCACCCTCCTGCTGAGCCACCTTGTTCTCTTTTACTCTGAAATGCGTTATGTCAAAGTCATACTCGTTGAGGAACTCTAACCACCTGCTTTGTCTGACATTCAAAATTGGTTGTACATACAAAGACTTTGGACCACATTGGTCTATTCTTAGCTCAAATATCTTACCCATGAGATAATGCCACCACATCTTCAAAGCATGCACTATGGTTGCCAATTCCAAATCATGTGTGGCATAGAGTCTTTCATGCTCCTTCAACTTCCTTGATTTGTAGCACACCACATGTCCATTCTGACTTAGGACTCCACTGATTCCTTCCTTGCATGCATCTGTGCACACAATTAAGTCTGAATCTCGATCAACAATCCTAAAAAACAACGCATCTGACAACAAACTCTTCAAGAGCTGAAAACTCCTTGCGCAATCTAGAGTCCATTCAAATCGTGTGCTTTTCTTTTGCAAGGATGTAATTGGATACACAATCTATGAAAATCCTTCAATAAACCTTATATAGTACCCTGCCAATCCCATAAAGGATCACACTTCTGTGACATTTCTAGGCGTTGGTCATTCCTCAATGGATTTTATCTTTGTTGGGTCCACAACTATTCCTTCTTCTGAAATAATATGACCCAAATAATGCATTTGTCGTTGATAAAATGAACACTTTCTCAAATTTGCATAAAGTTGATGCTCCCTCAAAACCTGCAACACCATCCTCAAGTGTTGCTCGTGCTCTTCCTTAGACTTTAAGTAAATAAGAATGCCATCCAAAAATACAATGAAAAACTTATCTAAATACTCTCTGAAAACTCCATTCATTAAACACATGAAGACAATCGGTGCATTTGACAACCCAAATGGCACCACTGTGAACTCATAGTGACCATACCTTGTTCTGAAGGCAGTCTTACTAATGTCTTCCTCTTTTATTCTTACTTGGTGATATCCAGATCTGAGATCTATCTTGGAAAATATCCTTGTGCCCCTTAGGTGATCAAACATATCATCTATCCTAGGCAAATGATACTTGTTCTTCACTGTTACCTTGTTCAACTGCCTGAAGTTGATACAAAGTCTTAATGTTTCGTCCTTCTTCTTCACGAATAAAACTGGTGCACCCCAAGGTGACACACTTGGGCGTATATACCCCTTCTTCATAAATTATTCAAGTTTCATCTACAAATCCTTCAACTCTGGCGTACGCATCCTATGATGAGTCTTGGATACAGGTGTTGCTCCAGACATCAAATTAATATAGAAGTCGATATCTCTTTTTGAAGGAAATCTCGGTATCTCTTTAAAGAAATCCTCATATTCTTTCAACACTGCACAATCTTCCACACTCGACACTTTATCCTTAGGTGCATCTTCCATGTGCATTGTGAATACTTGACATCCTTTCTTGTAACTTATCTTCAACTGCAATGTTGAAACTTCCCTGATAGTCACAACTCTTGGAATTCATTGAACTGGCCTCAAATTTCCTTGCTCATCCAGGCAAGTAATTGCCTTATTGTAACAANGCACCCCAAGGTGACACACTTGGGCGTATATACCCCTTCTTCATAAATTATTCAAGTTTCATCTACAAATCCTT
The DNA here is from genome assembly GCA_010110895.2 of Picea sitchensis. Taxonomy (NCBI): domain Eukaryota; kingdom Viridiplantae; phylum Streptophyta; class Pinopsida; order Pinales; family Pinaceae; genus Picea; species Picea sitchensis. The sequence goes on from SNQJ01S0136804.1 coordinate 10,314, forward strand.
CAACTCTGGCGTACGCATCCTATGATGAGTCTTGGATACAGGTGTTGCTCCAGACATCAAATTAATATAGAAGTCGATATCTCTTTTTGAAGGAAATCTCGGTATCTCTTTAAAGAAATCCTCATATTCTTTCAACACTGCACAATCTTCCACACTCGACACTTTATCCTTAGGTGCATCTTCCATGTGCATTGTGAATACTTGACATCCTTTCTTGTAACTTATCTTCAACTGCAATGTTGAAACTTCCCTGATAGTCACAACTCTTGGAATTCATTGAACTGGCCTCAAATTTCCTTGCTCATCCAGGCAAGTAATTGCCTTATTGTAACAATCCAGGACAACATGGTGCTTTTCCAACCAATCCATACCAATGAGGCAATCGTATGAACCCAAAGGTATGATATTCAAATCGGCATTTGTGCGTATTCCATTCATCTCCATTAGACATGCCTTAAACACCTCACTAATCTTACTTTTTTCTCCTGTAGCTAACTGCACCGACCAAGATTTGACAAAGCTTGCTTCTCGGCAAATAGAATATTTCCACCATCTTAGGATCTAGATAACTATGACTAGCTCCTGAGTCTATTAAAATAGCAATGGGTTGGTCATTAATCTTACCTTTCACCTCGATCATGTGTGACTGAAACTCAGCTTGATTGTTATCCAACGCTGCATAAATCCTCGACACATTTCTACCCATGTCCTCATTTGTCTCTTCATGTTGTACACTATGCACAGTCCTTGCTTTATCACTGAATCTTTGAGGGCAATATCAACGCATACGATTTCCGCCACAACCCTAACACTACATAGATTGCTGCCATGACTTTTGTCCCATTGTTTATGACATTTTGGGCTCCTAAAGAGTTGTCTGTCATTGCATAGTATTTCTGAAAAATGGTGGCTTAACTCCCTTCTTCCTCTGTTCCACCTTGCTTTTCATCTTGTCTTCCCAAGCCTTTTGGAAAGTCGATCTTCCCCTCTGCTAGTCATAAAGACACTTAGTGTGCCTTATAGTCTCTTTCAATGTCTTAGAGTCATCATACTATATCTTGTCATTGATAAATGAGGGAAACCCACTCGAATAAATGTGAATCTTCACCTGTTCATCCTTGATAAAAGGCACATATTTCAAAAACTCTAAAAATCTTCTTTCATACTCATCTATCATCATACTCCCAAGCTTGATTTCGAAGAACTCCTTCATTTTCTTGTCATGGTAGCGCTTGGTTAAGTATTTCTTTTGGAAATACCTCTTGAACTTCCTCCAAGTCACTTTCTTCTCATCAATGTTCTACACTTGCACATATTGATCCCACCACATTGATGATTTTTCTTTTAATTAATAAATAACAATTCTCCATTTTGTCTACACAGAATAGTTATGCAACTGGAAGTACTTCCTCATACCCAACAACTAGGTCTCTGCATCCTCATCCTTTTTGTTCTCACCATCAAAGGTAGGAGGTTTTCTTTTATTCATTTCCCCTGTAGCTCATCCACCCCAGTCCTTCTCTTATGCTTTCTGACAAGAGATGGGCTCGCACTACTCTGCGCTTTCCTAAGAGAACGCTTACAAATACTTCTCTCTTCTCTTCGTTTCTGATCATGAGACCTGTGACTTCTTGATCTACTCGACTCTGTCTCCTTATCCATATTCTTTTCTATTATGTCTAGGCTTTGCATCAATTTGACACTGAAGTCATCTTGTTGTGCCTTGGCTCTCATAATCCTTTCATTATCAACCTTATAAATCTTAACATCTTTTTGCAATATTTTTACAGCTTCTACCAAGTTCATGCGCTCCCCCTTGGACTCTGTACCATCAGCACCTAAATCGACATACAGATCCCCAAATTCATCATCATGAAGACTATAAGTCCTATGCACATCATCCATGCTTTAACCTTATGCATTGACTATGTCCTTCTCTATTTGTTGATAATTCTGCAAAATGTGTAGACAACAAGATTTGTTAGGTGATTTCATGCAACAACTACATGAAAACTCTACATCATCTTGTCAGAATCCTTTCTCTTGGATTTCTTGGATGATCTTAACATTCCAAATGCTAGTGCACACCACTGCGCATAACCATTCTTGTGCACATCACAACTCTATACTGCACACCCATGGCTTTTCGCGCAACTAAACTCGGCACTGTGCAACAACTATTCATGCTATCTCTAGCCCATACAAGTCCAGTATTAAACTAATATATCTTATACCACTTTGTAACATACCCAGTCTCCCACTGATTCTTGTTACCACCTTAACCATGCTCTGATACCACCTTTTAACATCCCCAACATACTATTGAGTCATGTTACTCTAAAATTTCACTGTGCGGTTTCTACTTTAAACACAATTCGTGTAGTTTCACTTGAAGTAATGCGCTCAACCCAAGATTGAGACGCGTTACACAAGTTGTAACAACAGAAGCAATAAGCTAATTTTCAAACAAACCTTAAGCAACCGAACTAAATCAAACAATTGTGCGCACCAACATATCGATCACACACCCTAAATGTGCACACATCCATCTAGGTAATGTGCGCCACTCTTGATTTCACTATGTGTGGGATCCAATTCCTTAACCACACACTCATGAGTTTCAACCTATGAAGCACGTAGGTTATGATCCTGGGCACCCGACCACTCAATCCTCTTCTTGATGACTCATAACCAAAACCACAAGGTTAATTTAACATGCAAGACTAACCACATTGGTCGTATCCATGCACAACTACAAATTCTGGCTATAAGCACCATACTTACATGATCATGTAGAAATTAACAAAATGACAACAAATACTTATATGTGACACATACAATAATTTAACCCATATCAAACATAGAAAAAAATGCATGCAGTAACCAAGACAAGTACATAAGGACTACTTATCTTAAAAGAAAGTCACAAACTGTGGCCTTGACTCAGATGTTCCTCCCAGCCACATAGATGTTGTTTCTCATTAAGCTTTCAACAACATGTCACCCCCGAGCTGGGGCTCAACTCCACCGGGGCGAAATGGTCCTAGAGACAAGTTATGGTATGAAACACAACAAAATTACCCAATCTTAGGTGCCCACTGCTGCATCTAGCCCATCGTCCCTCATTCCCCACACAACTGTCACACCCAAGGAAGTGTTCCCCTTATTTTCTCACTAGTCCTTTGGATTCCCCACTTCCCTTCCCAGGGTTACCAACAACAAGCCGGACAAGAAGTCTATGAGCCCTGTGACTAATGCTCAACGCACCAGGGAACAACTCTCAGCAAAACTCTTTCTTGGAGAGTATACCCACGGGTCTGAAAACCACTCCACAACATCCAATCTCTCACCCAGAGAAACTGCTCATGGTATGCTAACCCGACTCTTTGACAATGAAAACCTGGATACAACCCCACAACTCCTTACAAGATTCTCTGTACAGATAAGGTAATAATCGGATTTTCCATACAGTCTGACCCCCTTCCGCACACGATAGCTTGCAACATGAATAACAATGCAATCAATAATGCCCAAAATACATTAAGTCCAATAATATATATTGCATTCCTTCCACTTCACTTGTCACCTTCAAAAGTAGCTTTAATCCACTTGGTTACCAGTGCCCTACCCTTGAGAACTTAGGATAAAATAATATATCTGTCATTTACACTTTTCTCGGAAATATTATAAAATATTTCCTAAGACTTACAACTCACCCCCTTTTTCCCTTTTTCGGTGGAGTATGCCCCCCATCTCTTTTCATTTGAGTCATTCAGTGTGTAGCGATGCAATATTCTATTAATAATCATGATTAAATTTACATGGATAGGCGTGTTGGCCTATCTACATCCAGGCTCACTAGCCTCATAATCACACAAGCTCTTTGGTATCAAAACATAAACAGTCATATATACACATATATGTAACTCAATATTGCACACATCCAGGTCATTACCTCACACTAACCCAAGTGCGCGCAACATAGTGTAATGTGCCCACTTGCCTAGGTGCACGCAACACACAAAATGTGTGCGCCTGTCTTTATAACAATTCTCCGCGTGATTACTCTGATGCATGCAACACCATAACTAGGTGTCAATGGCTCACCAAAATATGTACAGTTACAAAGGGTTCTGGATCAGGGACATTACACCAATACCTGAAATTTTGAATTATAATCTTCAATATCACCCAAGGGCTTGATTCTTGTCAATTGACTATAGTAGTCATGTTTCCAAAATTTCCCATATTGTGCTTCTAAGTATCTTGTAAATAAACCCCAAGTATAATGATAAAAAGGGGACTTCCTTTTAACTACCCATTGATAACATTGATACGGTTTTATCTCAAAGTTCAAAGTTACTATGTGAATCATTTTCTTATCATCCATAATATTATGCATTTCAAAATATTTCTCTATTTGGTTCACCCAGATGAAGACCTCTATTCCATCAAACTTCTTTAATTCAATCTTGGGAAAGTTGAATTTAGGACCCCCGCCGTAATTAACTCCACTATTAGAGTTAAATCCACTTGAAAATTATTTATTATCGGTAGGTTGTTCAACCTAAATACTACCTTTATTTTCACGAGTTCTTTGCATTTTGATATCTCCTTTAGGGAGTCTCTCATCTAGAGCATGAAAGATCATGGAAGACAAGGAATTTTGTAATTCCTTCATGGATTTTTGTATTTCTTCTTTATTTTCATCCATGTTCTTATCCATTTTATTTTCCATTTGTTCCATATTTCTTTCCATCTCTTCCTTATTTTCATCCATCTTTGTTTTCACGTTATTCTTATTTTCATTCATCTTATTCTCCATCTATTCCCTATTTTCAATGATATTATTCTCCATTTGTTCCCTTTTTTTGTGATCTTCTTTTCCATCTGGTGATAAATCTCTTGGATTTCATCTTGAGTCATGGTTGATATCTCTAGAGGTTTAGTTGTTGAAGTAAATGGTGTAGACCCCCCTACTCTCCCTTAGGGCTGCGCAACCTCCTAGTCAAGGATCTTAATCTCCTCGAGCTGGATTGGCTCCTCGAGACCTTGATGGTCTCAAACTAAATCAAACACAGGCCTTGCTATCACTAAAGGCGCAGGTGATATGGTACATGCCTTTCTCCAGTCTGATCGTATTTTGTCGTCCCTCAGGTTTTCACGGTCATGATCCGATCATTATCGATTTGTTCATCGATCGATAGTTCACAGTGATTGTGGGGCACCAACGTGGTATCTGAGCTGAAATTTGCTTGCAGACAAGAGTCAATGGAGAGAAAAGGTAGTCTGGCAACATTAAGTAGTATCAGAAGCACAAATTTTCCTATAGACAACAGGTGAGAGAGGAAACAACATGTGATACTATGTGAATGATGGTTGCACATATGCAACAACAAATGAATAGCCAAGTGGGCTATAGGGAGAAGCTGGAGATGCTCTCAGTTGAAGAGTGATCGGTAGACTTGCCAGGAGGGAGGCAGACAGAGATGGCTATTGAAGGCCATAGGTGTGGTCAAGGAAAAGACCACCAATAGAAAAATAAAGGTGAGATAGACAAAGATCTCAGGGAGATCAGAGAAAAAATGGAGAAGTTGACATTGAAAATGCAGCAGGAAGCAAAGGCACGTTGGACATATGAATGGCCTTTGAAGAGGAAAGCTAAGTGGCATGTCCAAAAGTTGTTGGCCAGAAGGCAACAACAAATGTTGAGAAAGTGGTTGAGGCATGCTGAAAACCTCAGTGACACAATGGAGGAGTTGGTTTGCATTTGTGAGCTAGAAGTTGGAAAAATCCTCAGTGATGAGGAAGGGAGATTAGTTAAAGGTCTCGTAAACTGCCAGGAGGGAAGAAATGAATTTTCGAATTTCCAGGTGGGCAATGAGATGGGATCAATTGAAGATCCTATAGACTGCTAGGAGGGAAGGGGGGAAATCCTAGATTACCAGGTGGGCAGGGGAAAAATCCTAGATTTCCAGGTGGACCAGGGAAGTAAAATGAGACCATCTGAAAGTCTCAGGAGCTCAGAGGAGAATTCATATCAACAAGGAATGTTGACAGGTGACAGGGAGGCAGAAGAAATACCTCATCTATATGAAGAATCATGTGGGTTTGTAGACCATGTGAATGAAGATGATGAGACGTTGAATACTTCCACCATCAAAGAGGAAGATCAGAGGTGCATTCTGATTATTGGAAGAATCAAAATATTCCTGCCAAGCAGCCAAACATAGGCTAGCATATGTGTTTCAGATGCAACAGAAGAAGGGAAGCCAACAGAGACTGCCATAAGGGAGGAAATGGAGCAGATACTAAAGTATGCCCATGTATGAGAGGAAGAGGAGAATTCTAAGGGATGGCTCAAAATTTGCAGCCAGGAAGCAGAACAAGAGGTGTATGTAGCACTGGAGACTGCAGTTGAAGAGGAATCAGACAGTATAAAATTTGTTGATCTCCGTGAAGAACTGGAAGCCCTGGAGAGAAGGGTGATAGTGCAAACCATGCACATCCAACAGGCTAGGTTGGAAACATGTGAAGGAGCATACCAGTCCAAGGAACAACTGGAGGAAACTAGAAATATGCTAGCAGAGGAGCTGACATAAGTCAATATGTTAGAAGAGGAAGTTGAACAACAACTCAGTGGTGAGACTGCAGAACTGAAATCTACAGCAGAGTGGCCAGCTAGTGCCACAAGAGATGAAGATAACATGAATGGTCAGATTGATCAGATTGGTAAGGAGGAGAAAGAACACACATTTCAATGTGCCCAAGAGATGGAGAAAGAAGAGCATTCGGTGGAATTGCTCAAAAATTTCAGCCAGGGAGATGAACATGAGGCAATTGTAGAATTGGGATCTACAACAAAAGGAGATGAGTATTCAAAGGAATGGCAAAACATTTTCGGTCGGGAAGCTGAGCAAGAGATAAATGCATAACTAAAATCTATAGTAGAAGAGAAGAGAGCAACATATAGCATGGATTTTGCTGATCTGTGTGAAGAACCGAAGGCCCTGGAAAGAAGGGTAAAGATGCAAAGTCAACTAATCCAACAAGTCGGGTTGGAAGTTGATGAAAGGGAGATGCAACATAATGGGATGAAGGAAAAGAGCTAGCGATTGGACCAGCTAGAAGAGGTGATAGAGGAGGTTAAAATATTGATGTTGGAAGCCGCACAAGGAGCAGTCAGTAAAGAAGGATGGAATAGAAAGGAACCTGCAAAAGCAGTAGAGCAGAAGAAGCAAAAAGGAAAAGGTGTAGATGGACAACTCCAAGAGAAAGTATGGGACCCTGGAAGGTCCCAACAACATAGAAAAGGGAGCCATGAGCAAAAGCTCATGATTTTCCCAACAGTGGAGTATGATGTAGGAGCATCGTCATCAGAGCACACATGGAAGACAACTCAACGCCTTTTGCACACCTTTTGAGTAAAATTTTAAATTTTGGAAGATGGCGTATCTCAGATAACTTCTGAGTAAATGATGAATTAGAGAAGTTTTAATGCTGGGGGGTTGAATGAACACGTCAAGCCCGAAGAGATCAGATCATCCTTGATTTATTTGATTTTGGCGTGGATCTGAAGATGCACCTTAAATTGTCTGTCACAAAAGTTTATTGTAATAGGACTAAGTAGATGCAAGCTTTTATTTCGATCAGATAGGTAGTTGGAGGGAACCCTAGAGGACCTCTTGTATATGCAGATGTATTGTATGCCAAAATGAGGCAGCTGCAGATTAGTAGGAGATAGTTGTGACTGAATGTAAGTTTGTTTTTATCAGAGTTGTAGCCATTTACATCTGAATGAATAAAATAGAGGGATATTGACCCAACGCATGGTGTTGCTAACGGTTACAGTTTCCCTGTTATTTCTATTTTCATGAATGAATGAGTTATGTTATTGAGTATATGAAACTGTGAAGTATTTGAATAAGCTTCAATTGTTTCTCTTCGTTGAGTTCATGCAAGGTGTGCATACAGTCCACAAGGAGTGCGTTGACAGAGTCTATTTCAACTCAGAAGCTCAGAAGAGATAGCGTGAAACTTTCATTTGCAAGGAGTGCAAAGGGACTGCTACAAGGTGTGTACAATCGCTCACAAGAAGCTAAGTCTTGTGTAAGGATCTATTACAAGGAGTGCACAGATTTGAAGTTTGACTAAGTGTCGAAGTATCCCTCTAAGGAGTCAAAGGGTCCAAGAAACAAAGCTCAGGAGAGAGAGTGGGAATAAATCTTCAAAGGGAGTGAAGCTCTAAAGATTCACCGAGTTATCGGTCAAGATCCGTCTAGGAGGAAGCAAAATCATTCCAGACTGTTAGATCTGGGTAAAGTGTGTGAGATTTAAGTCTCATTGTGCACACAAGAGTGAGGAATTCGTCAAAGTCCCGAAGAGGTTAGGGACCGTCCATCATCCAAAGGGACAGGTGGTGTAAGATCTACAACTTTGGAGCAAAATCACTTCAGAAGTTTTGTAGACAAGGAGGTACGTGTCAACAAATCTGAGACTTCGAGGAAAGTCACTTCGGAAGATTTCAGTTGTGGAGTGTGACAAGCTCCCGAAGTCCCGAAGGCCGAAGTAGATTGCAACCGTCCGTTGCGAAGAACATGTGGTGAGAGATCAGAAAGTTTGGAGGCCTAACACTCCGAAAGGAAGTTGACGAGAGCGAAGAAGATCTGGACCGTCAGATCCAGAAGGACATGTGGCAGAAATCCGTCGCCTTCGGGTGAAAACACTCCGGGAGAAAACGAGTGTGCAGGAGTTGAAACTCTCGAAGCTCGAAGAGCCGAAGTGAATTGTGGTTGTCATATCTAGAAGGACACACATCGACAAATGGTGTATTTCGGGAGGAAGCAAGTGCAGAGAGTTTGAAACTCTCGAAGCTCGAAGAGATGAAGTTAATCGTATTCGTCGATTTGTGGGAGACACGCGTCGATAGATCGTGAACTCCGGGAGAAAGCGAAGGCAGAGAGTTTGAAACTCCCAAAGCCCGAATAACCGAAGTGGTTTGTGGCCATCGATCTGTGGGAGGCACATGCCAACAGATCATGAACTCCAGGTGAAAGCGCTCCGGGAGAAAGTGAGCATGGAGAAGTTGAGACTCTTGAAGGCCAAAGTCTTGAAGTGGACAAGAGCCGTTGATTTGGGTGGACGCGTGGCGCCTGATCTAGAACTTTAGGTAGATAATACTCCAGGGGAAAGCGGAGGTTGGAACATCCCGAACTCCCAAAGCATGGAGTCCTGAAGTAGATCTCGACCGTTGGTTGTGAAGGAGGACGAGGACCGTTGATCTGGTCCCGGTTGAAAGTTCGAAGTCGCGAAACGCCAGGAGGTTAAGCCCTGGGTCACAGCTTGAGGTCACATGCAAAGAAGGGCTAGCGGAAGGAGCTAGCACTTGTTGGTGTTAAGCTTTGGAAAAAGTGCTAAGAAAGTAGGGCTCGCGGGTACCCGTTGATCTGTGAACAAAGATCGACGGCGGGGAATCATTGCGGAGTGCAGAGGTGAAATTATCGGACGTGCTAGTTCACGGCCTGCAATTCACCAACGTCGTTGATCTCATCAAGACGGGGGATCAATGACCACGATTAGATCGAGTTGGGAGAGTACTTTTCTGATTGCGGAGATTGAGCCCTCCGATAAAGAGCGAGCACGTTGGTACCCCGCAATCACTGTGAACCGTCGATCGATGAACAAATCGATAATGACCGGATCATGACCGTGAAAACTCGAGGGACGACAAAAGACGATTAGACCGGAGCAAGGTGAGTACCATATGACCTGCGCCTTGGGTGATAATAGGGCTTGTGTTTGATTTAGTTTGATACCAACAAGGTCTCGAGGAGCTAATCCAACTCAAGGAGATTAAGATCATTGACCGAGAGGTCGCATAGCCTCGAGGGAGAGTAGGGGGATCTGCACCAAGATATGAAACCGCCTCATTTTGGCATACAATGCATCTACATATACAAGAGGTCCTCTAGGGTTCCCTCCAACTACCTATCTGATCGAAATAAAAGCTTACAACTACTTAGTCCTATTACAATAAATGTCTGTGACAGACAATTTAAGGCAGATCTTCAGATCCACGCCAAAATCAAATAACTCAAGGATGATCTGATCTCTTCGGGCTTGACATGATCATTCAACCCCCTAGCATTAAAACTTCTCTGATTCATCATTTACTCAGAAGTTCTCTGAGATACGCCATCTTTCAAAATTTAAAATTTTACTCAAAAGGTGCGCAAAAGGCGTTGAGCTATCTTCCACGTGTTCTCTGATGACGATGCTCCTGCATCAGTAAATTTCGGAGGATCCTTTGGAGCCATGTGAGAAAAAATAATAATTCTCCTCTTTATCACAAATTTTGAATCACCAAAAACAAATCTTCCAATAAAAAGTTATGTCAATTGCAAGTTATGTACCTTTCCAACCCTTAATTTGGAGTTTGTCCTCCTCGTCGACCTTCCTACTGATGTATTTATGAAATTTTGGTCCCTTTGACTCTAAAATTTAAGGCTGTAATACTTTGATATGTCTTCTCTGCAATGCCACATGTTTGACTAGAATTTAATGTGCTAAGTAAAAGCTATTGTATATTGTAGGCAATGGTAATAGTGGTTAATCATAGGGTCCTAGCACACGTTTGTAGTGGTGGTGGTCTTCTTATTTTTTCCTTTTCCCTTCTTCTAACCCTTATTGGAAACTCCATGTTGTTATGTTTGCTTCGAACCATTTGGTTTCCCTTTCTTCTTGTCAGATCCAATGTATTAGACCTATACACATGCCTCATCTATGTTCTCGGGCTTAAATAACATAAGTTGCCTTCATATATGACTGTGACAACCACCCAAGTACTTAATGACCACATCTAGGTCTTAGGGATGGCTTGCTTCTAGAACTTGATAGTGTATGCTTGTACACTTTGTCCTTCCCTTTGTTAATAATAGTGTCATTGAATCTTCTAGTCCTCTTCAGAATTGATAGGGTAAAATTGGGACTTGAGGAGGTATTTGAATACATCCCACTTAGTTATTGGTGAGTCTCCCCTAGCCTAAAGGCCTTGGTGTGTATCTCCCACCAAGTCTCTACATGGCCTTTTAGCTTTAGTAAAGAAAACACTTTTTTATTCTCCTCTTATACATTATGTGCTAAGAAGATTGGTTATTGGAATTACCTTTTTGAGCTTTGGTTCTTCCTTCTCTTTCCTTGGCTCCTCATGATTTTCTATTTTCTCATGAGATTTAAGCTTCTTTGAAAAGGGGTCGATGTTCTTCTCAAGAGCGGCCATGCTCCTAGAAATATCAACTACTTGAGCTTCCAACCTCATGAATCTTCGTTCCCCTTCGTTGACGAGTCCTTCTCAATACTCTTCTTCCATTCTATAGATTGTGGTTGTTTCTTATCCTTTCTTATGTCGAACTCGTGATCAACAAGGTACAACTCTCTCATGGATTTAAATTTCATGAGTCAAGTAAGCATATGTTATGCTCCAAAGCACCAAACACACAAATAAACCTGCTTCGATACCAATATGATCTATAAATTGCCTTGGATATTCCAATGGTTGGCTCACCAAAATAGATCTAAATTTAAAATGACTACAGTCATACTATCTTTTATTTTTTATTTTTAAGACTTTAGCAAAAATAAAAACATGCCATTCGAATTCTTTAATTACAACTATATATGAAATAGACCACAATAGCAAGACACACACAATAGAACACAAATATTTACCCTAGAAATCCATATGGGAAAACCAACATTCAATGAAGGATTGTGCCTTCCATCTTCTTATATTATGGAGATTACATTATAGATTACAAAGCTTTCCAAGATTACAGTGAAGCTATGAGATACTATGTTATTCTACAATTCTCTACAATATGCTTCTATCTCTTTGCACATTTACCATATCCTCCACACTTGTACTCACAATATGGGACAACCTATGGCTAGTGAAAAAAGGGACCCTTTTCCCCATTCTACTAAGTTTTGATAGCTAAAATTAGGCTTAGATTTATGGTTTAGAAACCCTCATGGAACCTCCATGATGCTTCTAGAAGTCTCTAGTGGATTTCTCCACATTACTTACTCCTCATATTCTAATGATGGTGAGCCAACATGATTGCTGCTTGGACATGTGAGGAATATTTGGATCATTACCTTGCTAGGGCCATAACTTTTTCATATGAATTATATTTTAGGTGCGTGATAACTCATTGGAAAGATCTCAATGAGAAGAACAATTTCAACGTTGGATGATGCGAGACTGTGACAACCCTCATCCAACACCAGACCCAAAAGATGTTGTTGAGGGCCCCAAAAGTGTTTATTTTTATTTATTTTCACGTAATGCATTTCCCAGGGAAATCGACTACATACTTCTCCTCATTCTAAGGATGATACCTAGGGAAAACCGAATTCTTCAAGGTAGAAGGCTAGGTCAACAGTTAACAATTGGCTCACGAAGAGAATAAGCATGTCACAATGTGGGTTTTGAACCCAAGTAGGGGAGGATAACAACTTTCCTCTCAACCACTCAAACTACACCCAATTGACACCTGAAAATATGTCGAAAGACGACATAACCCGAATTTGACAAAATAAACACCATCTCTAAGATGTCCCAATTATAATCCCTTGGTATAGAGCATCACTAAACTTATATGGTAGGGCATGTGTAGATTCACTTTTGGATCAACAAACTTGTTATAATTTTATTTGAATTATTAAAGAGAATAAAATCAACATATAAATTAATACAAAAATAACATCAACAACATAGCTCTTTATGCATATTTTTAGAATGGATTCAAAATCAAGTTATACAACTTAACTTTGAAAAACAACAACAAATAATTCTCTTTTCTTAACCAACCAATTTATATAGTTAAAGTTATTAAGAGATAATTTACTCTCAAATAATTTAAATGTTTAATTCAAAGTTTAAAATACTAAATGTAATTTAACTTCTGAACATACTTTAATAATAATTTCATTTTATTTTTATCTCTTTATATCTTTGAAGATAATTTCTAACTCTATTTCTAATAGAAAAAGAAAACATAATTATAAAATACCTATCATCCTAAAGTAATTTTTTATTTACTTTTCATTAACATAATTATAAAATACCTATCATCCTAAAGTAACTTTTTATTTACTTTTCATTAACATAATTATAAAATACCTATCATCCTAAAGTAACTTTTTATTTACTTTTCATGTTTCCAATAAGATAATGACTTAAACTTTATTAAAAGGAAATAGAGAAGTGAGGAATTTTAATTTCCTTTTCATGTTTCCGGCAACAACTTAAACTTTATTACAAGGAAATAGAGAAGTGAGGAATGTTGACTCTCTCACACATACACCATAGCATTGCAACTTTACATATGACTTTACAATCTATATAGTGTACCTTTGGGTATAATTGTTAGCTCTATTTCTAATAGGAAAAACAAACATAATCATAAAATATCTATCATCTTAAAGTGACTTTTTCTTTCCTTTTCATGTTTCCAAGAGTCATGTTTCCAATAGAAGGTGAAAGCTTAAACTTTATTAGAAGGAAATTGAGAAGTAAGGAATGCTGACTCTCTCTAAGAGAGACACCATGACATTGCAACTTTACATATAACTCACCTTATGTTTGTATAATGATACTTTTAGTAGAATACATCTCATGGTAAGAAGAAACTTCTAAGTCCAGGTCTCCATCGATTAGACTTTCCATGTTCCTTCCCTCTACAAGTTGCTCCAGTCCAAGGGTCCACCCCACCCACGGTGGATGGATGCATGCATGAATGATTGAATGATACAATGAATTGGAGAATTGTATTAATTCTTCAACATAAAAAGGTGTAAATTGACAGAAAGCTAAGTTATGGAAGTCTATGGTGCACATGATTCAATAATATTATTGTAAGGTGTTATATGTTAAAATGGAAGTTCTGAATATATCACAGACCAAAAAAAACTTTCCAATTACGATTCCAATATGGCTAGGGTTAACCGGGAGGATTGTATAAATTCACTGAAAGTTATTGAAGTCTATGGTGCACATGGTTCGATATCACTGCAGGGCTCCATTACTTATAATGGAATATTTTAAAGTAGCACAGACCAGAAAGAATTGCCAATTATATTTCCAAGATGGCAAAGGTTATGGCCGTTCTGTATCTGTATTATTCAACCATCATTATGAACTTCCTCCACACTCAACTTATTATAGCCACTGCATTGCACATGATAGAGGATCGGATAGAACCCAAAAGTGGGAAGCTGCCAATCATTTGGAGCACAAGGTTTATGGTAGGAACGAGGCCACAACAAAAACCCTTATCTTATAATAAAATACCATTAACACAGGTAACCAAATCTCCCTTTCCCTGGCATTATTCTGAAGAGATCCACCATTACTTCACCCCATCCATCCAAATGACGGTGAAAGGGAAATTGGCATCTTTTTTACAAAAAGCTAGATGATGATTAAATGACCCCATGTGGTTTTACAGGTGAGGGGTGGTCACCAGTGAGGTCATCTTATGGTATTCAACTCAGTTCATAATGAACTGAAAGAGGGGACCAGTTCATGGAATGGAAGGGATAGGAAATGGCCATGATCATGGATAGAAATATATCTTGTACTTTTGATTTCATTATGTGGATTCTATTAAGTAGCATTCATAATACCCTGGCCTCCCTAAACAATAGGCTTTTTGAGTAATCCAGGCCTCGATAACTCTGCCCAGCAGCTCTTTTCGGCGTCTTCTTCTAGGCTGATAATCATTTTCCACTAGCTACCCTAAGAATAGTCATTAGCACTGTGTTTTTTTTTTAATTTTCTTGTCATCATACCATTTCCGTTTATTGGCCTCAGCATGCCATTTGAGACCAAACCCTTCTCAATGCTAAAATTTCAAATATCGTTTTAACGGTTGTGCTCTTTTCCCAGCCGCTCTTTTCTCTCTCCTTGTTTCCTCGAATCTCTTTATAAATTCAGATCCGACCCTATAACATTCTCATCTCTGCATGCGCTTCCGGAGAACAGTCTTTGGTGGTGTGTAGTTGTATCAATCTTTTCTTTTAGTGTTTGCAAGTCATTTCTGAAAATGGATACTCATGGAAGATCTGGAGGTGGTGGGGGGTGGTGGGTTTATGCTATAACTGTCTTTGCAAAAGATGGCCGTGGCTGTTTCTTGCAGTCCTCCGACGATGTTTCTGCATGGCGTCAGTGGACTGTTTATGCTGCACTGATTCTTACTGCTGTTTGTGCAGTTGTCGTCTCCTGGTTTAGTCCTGGAGGCTGTGCATGGGCTGGAAGATGTAAGAAAGGATTAACCATTCCTGGGCCGAGAGGATGGCCTGTAATTGGAAGCCTCATGGATATGAGTGTCGGTCTTGCTCACCGCAAGCTCGACTGTCTGGCTCGTCTTCATGGTGCTAAGAAGCTTATGGCGTTTAGCTTGGGCTCAACTCCTGCTGTTATTACATCGGATCCTGAGGTGGCTAAAGAGTTGCTGAGCTCCCCTCATTTTGCTAACAGACCCCTCAAGCAATCCGCGCAGCAGTTGTTGTTTGGAAGAGCTATTGGTTTTGCCCCTAGTGGAGACTACTGGAGGTTGTTAAGGAGAATTTCCTCTGCTCATCTCTTTGCTCCCCGCAGAATCGCTGCGCATGAAGCTGGGCGTCAAGCTGACGCTTCTGGCATGCTGGTTGATATCCAAAGCGAGTGTCGGTCTAGCGGGGTTGTTAGGCTTCGAGGGCACCTGCAAGGAGCCGCTCTGAACAATATCATGGGAAGCGTTTTTGGAAGAAGATTTGATATGAGTTCTGAGAATGAAGAAGTCAAAAGCCTGCGGGAAATGGTCGATGAGGGGTTTCAACTCTTGGGAGCGTTTAACTGGGCTGACCATCTACCATGGCTGCGATTTCTTGACCCTCTTCGAATTCATGCTCGCTGTGCCAGGCTTGTGCCACGGGTCAAAAGTTTTGTTAAAAACATTATCGAAGAACACCGGCGGAGCCCGCGTAAGGAAAGCAGCGTAGATTCCGATTTTGTTGATGTTTTGCTATCGTTGCAGGGAGAAGATAAGCTTGATGAGGACGACATGATTGCGGTACTCTGGGTGGGTATTGTCATTATTCATATGGTGTTTTTCGTTTTAAATAGTGGTAAGAGATTCGTGTTGACTTGTGTTTGTTGGGTCTTGGTTCGGTGCAGGAGATGATTTTTCGTGGTACCGACACGACGGCTTTGCTGACAGAGTGGGCCATGGCGGAGCTGGTACTAAATCCTGAAACTCAGAAAAGAGCCCAGGCAGAGTTGGATCAAGTAGTCGGGCGTGAACGAAGCGTGAGGGATGAGGATATTCAAAAGCTGCTGTACGTTCAAGCGGTGGTGAAAGAGACTTTACGAATGCATCCGCCCGGTCCCCTCTTGTCATGGGCCCGTCTGTCAACCGAGGATGTGGTGATAGCGGGTGGACTGTGTGTTCCAGCTGGTACGACCGCCATGGTGAATATGTGGTCGATTACTCACGATCCTCAGATTTGGGAATCGCCGAATGAGTTTCGTCCAGAGAGGTTCATCGGGGCGGAGGGTGGGAAAAACGTGGATGTAAGGGGAAACGATTTGAGGCTTGCGCCTTTCGGTTCTGGTCGTCGAGTTTGCCCCGGGAAGTCTCTGGGTCTTGCCACTGTTAATCTCTGGGTGGCTAAGTTGCTTCATCATTTTCAATGGGTTCCCAGTGCTGAACATCCGGTTGATTTGTCCGAGGTTCTTAAATTGTCCTGTGAAATGGCCTATCCTCTTCACTCTGTTCCCCTTGTCAGGGTGCCCTGCACCAAATCATCCATATAGCCAGCCAGTCACAATCCCCTCCACTCTGTTGTACTTATTAGGGTCCCCTTCACCTAGCCAGCCAGCCAGCCAGCCACAGCTATCCTTAATCGTAATAGTACTTAGTTTCCTTTCATTTGCGTCTCAGCGGTTATGTATGTATTTTGATGTACAAGTCGTAGATTTTGTGATCCGGTGTATACGACTCTGCTTTGTTTTACGGCTGGCTACAGGTAGCTAGAGGATCGAAAGATTGATGTGTCGTTTTTTGTTTCGAATTTGGTGTGAACTGCACATCGAGTTCAAGTTTTGTAAATTGTCTGTGGTTATGGGTATTGTTGCATTCCTGTGATGCGGGTGATGAGGGCGACCTAAACAGTTTTGCAGATGTATTTGCCTTACTATGTAGCGAGCATATATACATATTTATATGTTAATAAAGTGTTTTGAGTTGTAACAAACATATTTTGTGGGCTTGTTCGAGATGTCTCTGATATTATTTTGCACCTTTCATTTGAATCTCAGTGTTGTTTGTGATATCATCGTTTTTATTGGATGGAGCATATATCATTTGAACCTCATGTGGTTTAGTCTTTCTACAATTCAGGATGATTCTGAAGAAAATCTCTGCAGTGGCAACAATGACAGTCGCGTGTTGTGTTTAAATTTTGGGCATTTTTAGGAACATTTTTTCTACAAAATTCTTGTCTCGGGATGATTCTGAGTAAAATCTCCGCAGTGGCAACAATGAGAGACGCGTGTTTGTATTTATTTCGGGCTTTTTTAGGAACATTTTGTCTACAAAATTCTCGTCTCAGAAGATTCAATTTGTTTTCCCCCTTTTTTGGGTTTTATGTCATCTACAAGACAGTAGGCAGCTTAACGAAACATTGATGGGCTTTTCCATAATATGTCTGGAAACAAAGCAACAATGTTGGTATTGAGTTGTGTTGGTAATTGGGTCAGAGATAATAGTTGCTTGTCCTTGCGCCGTACGCGTGCGTTGAAATTCTGCAATGGTTTTATATGATGGTTGTTTTTATACAGGCATTCGTTTCGAATTGTTTTTCTTGGTCGGTCTTGTTTTTGCATATACTGCGGGCTTTCCAAGAATGCCGCATTTCGAGCAGCTGCCTTTCTCTGGCATCCAAATCCGGTTTTCATTTAATGCACGTCTGTTTAGTTTCCGTAGAAATCATTTTATCGAGATATATTTGTCTGGATGTGTTTCGAGTTCAATGGGGAGAACAATCATCGGAGAAAAGCCAGATTGGCTTTCACGGAAGGCATGTAAGACCGGCTGAAGGTTTTTTGGCCATGGATGATGAAATTACCTCTTGGATGTTTTTGTATGTAAAGAAAAATATATCTCTAATATAATTTTGAGCAATTTTTATTTGGAAATTTTTTTTGTTGAATTAGTTATTTTACAATGTGTTTTACTTAAAATTCAGTTAACAAATATTAGAATGATAGATAGAATTGCAATGTGTTTTTGTTCAAAACTCAAGTAAAAATATTATAAGGATAGATAGAATTGTAGATTTCAATGGTATGATAAAAAATGCTTTCAAATTCATTTGCTGGAGAATCCACAGTTGGTGTCATTTTGTCATCTTGATGTTTCGAATCCGGATAAAAACTGCTTTCAAATTCATTTGCCGAAGAATCCACAGTTGTGTCATTTTGTCATCATCAGGACTAATCGGGATTCAGACGATTAGTCCTGATGATGAATCCCGGTCCGGATTCCTCCAAAATGACACCAACTGTGATTCTTCGGCAAATGAATTTGAAATTCCTCACCACAGAAATCTGAAAACAGTAAAAACTTTTTTGTCTAACTGTTATTGTTCTTCGATTAATTTCAATGTTTTTGTTCTTTAAATTACATTTTTGAATGTATAAATGAACAGCTTGTTGAAAAGTCCATGGACACTGGATTATACATTCAATTTGCAGATCCAACAATTTCTCCTCATATGTTGGACAAAATTAAACAGTAAAAATCCTTGAAAAAGTACTCATTTTTCAAAACTTAGAGTGTATATAGTATGCTCTGCTACTAAGGCAATAAAAACTTATTGGCGATGGCTAAATATTCTATCTTTTGGGTTTTTTGATTGGAATTAGAGGATGTAAATTTAGACAAAATTGTTATTTTCTGTTGTTTAAATTGCATTTCTGAATATATAAATGAATTCAGTGTACTGAAAAATCTTTTGAAACACTTAGATTTATATAAATTTAACCATTCATCACTAAATTTCTGACAAAATCAAACAAAAAAATATCCTCTAAAAACAACCAAAAGATAAAAAACAACCAAAAGATAAAATGTAAATTACAGAAAAACAACCAAAAAAAAAATAAAACGTTAGATTACTGCAGAACGGTTACCCATTTTCAAAACTTTATAGTACGGCTACTATGGCAATAAAAACTAGTCAAGTCACTGATATACGAGGCAAAGTGTTTTTATCGTTTTATTATTTGGACCGACTTTGATGTAATTTGAGTTGGTGCATTTTCAACCGTTAAACTCAAAATTATTGTTTGCAATTAACTGAAATCAGTTGACTTGGAACCTCCCTACGTTTTGAGGAAATCTTCCAGAATGACTCTTTCAAATACGTCGTACTATGAATTTTCCGATCCCTTATGTCGGTTTCCCCATGAATGAATCGCTTCACTGATATATGTGATTGGGATATAAAGTGTTTTTATTGGTTTTTTATTTAAATTTATTAAGTGTCGCCTTGATATAAAGTGTTTATTGTTTTTAAAAATTTAATTCGAGTATGGCCTTGATCTAATTCAAGTTGTTTGTTGCAATTTCAATAAACTTCATTTTATAATTTTAAGTTATACAACCAAGTACATTTAAAATTAAATTGTAATTTTGTGATATTAATTTTTTTTAGAATTTAATAAAATTTAATAAATAAATGAATTTAAAATTATAGTTTTGTAATTTTAATAATTCAACCTTAAAATATAGTAATTTTAATAAAATTTTAAATTTTACAAATAAATTAATTTAAAATCAATTTTGATGTAAATTTGAACTTTGGTAAAATTACAATTTTTTTTTAAATGTAATATTATTATTTTTTTTTAAATTTGATTTTGATGTAATTCTAGTGTATTGTACATTTATAAGTAGTTTAAATGTTTTACAAAATGAATGTATAAATGTTGTATTAAATGAATGTTCTCCTGTGATTGGTGCAGGAAATTGTTAGATACTCAGATTTGAGTGATTATTTCTGTATAATTAATTCAAGTCTCTCAAGGGTTTTCGACATGTTGAGTCTATTTCTACATTTAAAACTGGATTTTAAACAACAAAAACTAATGATTTCGTGCAGATTCGAAACATTTTGTAGAAGAGTTAGACAAAGCATTTGAAAGTTGAGGATGCATAATGTATTGTAAATATTTTAAAGTGTTTATCTTACCAACTTTAAATTGAATCTAATAATTTCTCCTAGGATTTTGGGCAAATGTCTCCAAACAGTGGTGTTTGGTGTTTGAAAAATTAATAAATAAATAAATCATAAGAAAATGAATAATAATAATTTATTTTTCAGGTCACTGCAAGCCAAACATCAAATTGGTGTACAAGACCCAAGTATCATATCTTATCCCCTCTGAATTTGAACTTATGAGCTTTTAGGAGAAAACACATATTCTCAACCATTAAACCCATTGTTTAATTCAAAATATAAATAATTTAATTCAATATTATTAAATATATTATTGTATCTAAAAATATATATTGAATTTAATTCAAAATATTATTAGATATATTAATTTATCATAAATTTAAAGGTATCAGGTTTGAAATAAAAAGTAACCAAATGAAAATTTGAATTTGAACTTATGAGTTTTTAAGAGAAAACACATATTCTCAACCATTAAACCCACTGTTTAATTCAAAATATAAATAATTTAATTCAATATTATTAAATATATTATTGTATCCAAAAATATATATTGACTTTAATTCAAAATATTATTAGATATATTAATTTATCATAAATTTGAAGGCATCATGGTTGAAATAAAAAGTAACTAAATGATTTTCATTTGGGTAGTTTTTAAATAGGAAACTATGAAAATTAACAATTTATTTATTTTAAATTAAATTTTTATTTAAAAATATATAGAATGGTTTTACTCATTATTATATTTTATTGTGTTTTTTTTCAAATTTTAAATGATATTTATTATTATAAAATAAAATATATTTAAAAAAATAAATTTAATATTTAATTTTTTTTTAGTTAAATAAAATTATAATTTATAATTTTTTATTAAATTTAAATTAAAAAAATTATTTACTTAATAAAAAATTTCAACAAAATTTTAATTCGAATAACAAAATATATAGCAGTGGTCTAAACCTTCTACCTTTTGGAGGTTTTTTTGTTAACTTTTTCAGTTTGATTTTGCCCTAAATGAATGGTTGGATCTGCAGATTTGAATAGTTAAGTTTGTATAATCAAAGTGCTCTAGGGATTTTTTATCAAGCTGAATTTATTTATACATTCAGAAATACAATTTAAACAATAAAAAATAGTGATTTTGTCCAAATTTTCTCCCGATTCCAATAAAAAAACCCAAAAAAATAAATGTTTAGCCAACTCCATATATATATATATATATAAATATATAAATCTAGAAAATTCTAATTGCAATTTATTAAGCTATACAACATAATAAACTCTTTACACCCAGCAACA
>SNQJ01S0136806.1:6520-23002 GCA_010110895.2 Picea sitchensis
GACGTTAGTGTTGATCAAGAAGGTTAAGAGAGTTGATAACGTTGTGTCAAGAGTAGTGGATCACTGGTTCGATAGTACCATAGGAGGGTACATCACCGAGTCTGTTGTTGACGTAGTAGAATCATATAGCCAAGCCGAGATATATTTCTTTAACGGACCCAGAGGAAAAATTTTACACTTTCTAAAGTTGAGGATCAAGATGCTAGTACATGAGAAGAACATCTTGAAGATATAGTAGTGGGTCAGATTGAAAAATCTAATGTTCAAGAATTTAGACAGTGACAATGACATATATGTTGGACACACGCATCGTGGAAGGACCTTCAGAGAAGTTCCTTTGGAAAATTTGTTTGAGCAAGATCATGAACCTCTTATACCAGAAGAAGGGTTTTATAGTGGAGAGCAGGACGAGTTACTGAGCAAAGAACAGTCAGGATCCATTGGATTGAGAGAAGAAAAGACTGAAGAACCTCATCGAGAAGAAACACAAACTTCAAGAATTACGCAGACCATTGAAGTAAGTACTATTATTCCCCTTGTTGATTCAACAACACTAAGAAATAAGAATAGTCAGAGTCACCAGAGTCCTCAGAGTACTGTTACTAGCAGTTCAACATATACTCAGACAGGAAACCTAGGAATATCTATGGAAGATGAGATGAGGTTACCCACCTTTAGAGGAGATGGATCTGAAGACCTTGAACATCACTGGTTTCTCTGTGAAGCCATGTGGAGTATTGAGTATATCACCGACGAAGTTGTTAAATGAGCTTAGTTTAGTACTACCCTGAGAGACCACGCACTGAGATGGTACATGAAGTTTGTCCAAGGAGTTGCCCAGCTGAAACCGCTGAACCAGATCAAGACTGCTCTGATTGCAGAATTCAAAAAACCCAAGTTGGAGTCACAGTGCATTACAAAATTGAAGGAAATTAAGTAGAAAGTAGTTGAACCTATTTGGGAGTTTGATAAGAGGATCAAGACCCTCACAAGCCATTTAAGTTTTCAGATCCATGAGCAGAACAAGGAATGGTTCATTGTTTCTCTCTTACCACACATCAAAGTTCCTCTGTTGCAACAGAAGATTGCTTCGCAGGTTGAGGCGTTGGAGATCGCCATGAAGTTAGAATTAGCCCCTATGGGAGAATCCATCTTAGGTATGAGTCAAATCTTGAGTCATCTAACTAGTTTGTCTCTGTAGGTCGAAGATATGAAGAAAGACAAGGGAAAATATAAAAGAGAAGACATCTGGTGTGTCAGATGAAAATCAGAAGGCCATGACAATGAACATTGTCCCCTATTTCATGAGTACTTGGCCTCTGGAGCTCCGAGTCCTTTGAAGCAAGTCACTCTACCCTGGTGCGAGGTATTTAGAAATAGACATCACCCTGGTGAGTGCTATTACATGAAAAAATATGTTCAGACACCCAAAAATTTGTATTGCACGTTCTGTAAGTCCATGGGGAATGATGATCGGGATTGTAGGGATTATGACCTCATGCATGAAAGGTCAAGGGATATATAAAAAATTCAAGGTGAAGTACAACAAGAAGGAAACACTATGCAGTATAATTCTTCAGGAAGAGGAAACTTCAACCCTCGCGGTGGATTTAGAGGAAGAGGACGAGGAGGAGGTATGCGTCGAGGACGAGGATTTATCATCCGTTATAACTATGCATATCCAGGAAAGTTGGCAAGGGACTGTCAAAACCCTTGTACCACTTGTATCTACTGCAACTCATTTGAACATGTCATAGAATATTGTCCTATGTTGTTAGCCAAGCTTCAAGAGAAACAAGGAGGAAATCAACAAATACAACTAATAAAAGTAGAACCTCACGGAGAAGATCCCAGAGTCGTTGTTATCACTAGAGGAGGTGTTGTTACAAGAGAAGACAGAATGACCCAAGGAAAGACTACAGAAGAATCAGGAGTCAGAAAAGTTGTAGAGAAGACACAAACTTTTGATGCAAAGAAAGAAAAACAAATGTTTGAGGATGAAAGAAAGGAATTCAGGGGGAGACGAAGGCTCTTCCTCAAAGACGCAACCAGAAGTAAGAGACTATGGAATGCCTCTGGAATTCAATCATTCTTCTCTGCCAAAAGAAGGAAAAGAGGTAAGCAAGCTCATGGAATTCTTATATACTTGTATTAAGTTGATTCAGGATGAAAGCGTTGTCCAAGAGCTACAAAATTTAATCAGATAGTATGAGCTAGGAAAGATAGACCCCTTACTAAGTAGAGAAGTACACCAAATATCTAAAGAGATAAGGACAAATAAAGAATTACACCTGAACTCTCAAATTGGAGAGTATGATATAGACTATGTGGTCCTCGACTTAGGGTCAGAGGTCAATGTCATGATGAAGTAGACCTGGGCACTGATGGGAAAAATTAAGTTGATCTATTCCCCTATCAAGCTTAGGATGGCTAATCAACAAGTTGTAAGCCCCTTTGGAAGATTGGAACATGTCCCTATGGACATCGACAGAGTGAGGACGTTTGCACATTTTGAGGTGATTGAGATAGTTTATGATAGTTGTCCTTACCCTCCATTGTTAGGAATTGATTGGGCTTTCAACAATTCCACTGTGGTTGATTTAAAGAAAATAAGAATGAAGTTTGAGGGTGATGTCCTTAGGGTCATTTCACCTTTGGACCTTGATGAAGGTCCCAGATACACAGAGCCCATCAAAGAAGAAGACCATGCATATGAGTTGGAAAAAATATACAAGTTGACAGCCAGACATCAGGATTACATTATTCCCACAGCAGATGGAAATTTAAGTTGGTGAAGTGACAGTGCATGCTCATCTGATTCATAAGAAGCACTAGAGAACTGGAAGAAAAAAATGTATGAAGTATCTACTAGAAGGTGTTCCAGACTGACCAAAGAAGTTCGTTGGATCAACATAACAGTAAGTAACTTGCCCACCTTTGATGGTCTAAATCATTTAGAATCATTCTTGGTGAACTTTGAAGAAATTGTACCGACACAACAAAGATTGTTGGCACTGTACGAGGCCTTGAAAGAAACTCCATCATGGTGGTGGGGGACACACAAAAAAATATTACAGACTGGGTACAATGTCGCACTTTGATGACAGTGTGATTTTCAGAGTAAGTAGAAAGATGCGAAGTTAGATACGCAGGTCGAAGCTTCCCTAAATACCATGTGCGAAGTTGCGAGGAATCTTGGAGCAACATTCCTCAAGAGCAGTGGGTGCATAAATTCATTAACATGTTGGACACAACCCCTATCAACTAGTATCTTCAAGCAGAACTGTGCCTCATCACCATCGATTGGGAAGGTATGAATCAAAAATTTGTAACTACCTTCTTATTTGAAATCCAATATCCTACAGTAGACCAAGAATTACAGATTGTATGACAAAAAGTGTTTAAGGAGGCATCTAGCCTCCCTTTAGAACAAGAACAGGACGAATGGACTGTGCCCCTCCAAAAACTGCAAGGTTGTTGCAATATCAATGTTGTCGAAGACAATGATCCTAGGAAGGTAAAAATTGTCGAAACATAAGGCCAAAGAGACATAGAAGGACCAGGAGTTGAGCTACATTTCATTGGAAATCCGGTCAAGATCAAGAAAGTCAATATTGTAACAGAGGAAACACCGAATCTTGCCAATGTTGGAGACTATTGGGATGCTACCACTATTGACAAAATCACAGAGTTATTGCATGAATATCAGGACTTGTTTCCAACCAAGTTCACTGATATGAAGGGCATTAAAGGGGCTATGGGAGAGATGAGGATCCCTTTGAAACCAGATGCCAGACCAGTCAAACAAAGACCTTACCAATTGAACCCTAAATATAAGGAGAAAGTGAATATTGAGCTCGACAAAATGTTGGAAGTAGGGATAATATAACCTATCAAAGAGTCAAAATGGATAATACTAATGGTGGTGGAGGATAAGAAGACAGGAGATATCGTGATCTGCGTAGATCTCAGGAATATGACCGATGCCTACTTGCATGACCCATTCCCTATGCCATTCACTGATGAAGTGTTAAATAATGTAGGAGGCGAGGAGGTATATTATTTTACAAATGGATTTTCAGGATACCATCGTATATGGATTGCCAAGGAAGATCACCACAAGACCACATTTGCAATAGAATGGGGATCCTACTAGTATACAGTGATGCCATTTGGCTTGAATAATTCACCAACTATCTTTTCCAGGGTGGTGGTTGAAGCGTTTAAGGAGTTTTTAGATAAATTCCTGGAAGCATATTTTGATGATTGGACTGTTTTTAGCATTTTGCAGAATCATATTGAATGTTTAAGACTAATGTTGGATAAGTGTAGGCAGATTCAGATTGACTTAAACTTGAAGAAGTGCATCTTATTTTCACCCTTCAGAGTGCTTCTAGGTCATATTGTGTGTAAGCAGGAATTGTTGGTAGATCCCTCCAATATTTCCATTATAGTTGATCTACCCCCTCCTACTTCAGTCAAATAGCTACGCATTGCACTGGGACATATTGGATATTCCAGGAAATTCATTAAAGGCTATGCAAAAATTACAACACCCATGAAGAATCTTTTGAAAAAAGATTGTTAGTTTCATTGGACAGAATAATGCCAACAGAGCTTCGACACACTAAAAAAGAAAATGGTTACTATGCCTATTCTGGTTTTCCTAGATTGGAGAAAGGAATTTCATGTACATGTCTATGCATCTTCCATTTCATTAGGAGTTGTGTTAGCACATCCAGAAGCAAAGAGACCATTGATCCTCGCTGAAGCTCATGAAGGCATCACAGGAGGACACTACGCAGGGAAAGAAACAACGCGAAAGGTTCTTAGAGTTGGCCTTTGGTGGCCTACCCTACATAGAGATGCTAAGGACTATCACAGAGCCTATGATGTATGCCAACGAGTTGGAAGACCTCCCAGAAGAGATGAAATTCCATTAGCACCCCAGTTGACCCTACAAGCATTTGAGAAATAGGCCATTGACTTCGTGGGACCTATAAACCCACTAGGAAAGAGCACAGGTGCAAGGTACATAATCACTGCAATAGAGTACTTGACCAGATAGGCTGAAGCAAGAGAAGTTAAGGACTATAGTGCAACCATAGTTGCATGATTCATATTTGATGACATCATAACCCAGTTTGGATGCTCGAAGATCCTTATGAGGGATCAAGGCACACACTTCATCAATAAGATAGTTGAATCCTTGACTAAGGAATTTGCAGTCCATCATCATAAGAGCACACCTTACCATCCACAAGTGAATGAGATAGTTGAATCATTCAACAAAATCTTGGAGACAGTGATGATGAAGATTTGCAGTGTGAATAGGGTTGATTGGGATTTGAGAGTACCAGCAGTACTATGGGCCTATAGAACCACTTGCAAGAAGCTAACAATGCAAACCCCTTTTAAGTTGGTTTATAGTCTAGAATTCGTTGTCCCAATGGAATATTTGGTACCAAGCCTAAGAATCGTTTCCTTTACAGAGATGGATGACACTAGCATTATTCAAGAGAGGCCTGCACAGTTGGTCGAACTAGAAGAAAATAGATTTATTGTAGGATTCCATCAGCAAATACAGAAGGAAAGAGAGAAGGCCTACCATGACAGGTACATCAAGAAGAGGGAATTTAAGCAAGGTGATTTGGTATTGGTATATGACAACAAGTTCATGAAGCACCCAAGAAATTTTAGAATGCATTGGCTAAGGCCATATGAGGTTTCCTATGTTACAGAAGGAGGAGCTATGCAATTGAAGATTTTGAATGGAGAATGGAAGGAGGGATTAGTGAATGGGAGTCGGTTGAAATTATATTACGACAACCAGCTGCCTCGCAGCCCCCAGTAAAAACATGAGGAAAAGGGTTTAGGTACCAAGTGTATTTGAAAATGGGTACCAAACACAAAAAAGATAGTCCGCACAAGGAAGGAAGGGAGGCATCGAGCATAAAGCAAAGGTTTCCCTACACAGTCTGAAGTCGAAGAAAAACAGAAGGATCAGATCTGAAGTGCCTCGGGATGAGTCACAGGTGATTTTTGGGGTCCTATTGGCCCTTGGGTATGGAAGTAAGCGAATATTGAGGTAGAAAGGAAGGAATGTGAACTACATGGAAGACACAGTGACTGAGACTAGGTCGAAGTGAGCAAAAGAGCAGAAAAGACAGAGAAAAGTAAGAGAAAGAAATTCATTGGACGAGGAGATCGAGGATGAAAAATCATCAAGGAAGAAGGATCGTGGACAACTCAGCAAGTGGAAAAAGCCACCGTTGGATTCTTTGGAGCACCATGTGGGAAGGAAGGGAAGATAGGTTGGTGAAGCCCTGAAAACATGGGTCAAGTTGACCTAGGTTTTTAAACACCCGGGGTTTTGGTATCTAGGGTTTTGACACCTAGGTTTTGGCCTAAGGTTGTCAATGAGCTGTTGTAATGTATAAATAGAGGTCTAAAGGACTTGTGATGGTTGTTTTTGTTGTTATTGGTATTGTCATTCTAGTTTTTTATAGGCATGAGTGATTATTGTTGTGTGAGAGAGAAGTGCTAAGTGTAGAGCCTTTTGGTATTGTAAGATCTTTAGCTGGGGGCGAAGATCAATCCTACAGCTGGGTGCGTAGGGAGGGGAGAGATAGAGAGGAGAAGAAAGAATATCTTCTAGCTGAGAGCGCAGACAAGAATTATATGCTTCATCTTAATATATTATAAAGCACACTTCTGTGGATGTAGCCCTAGGGAGAGGGTGAGCCATGTATATCATGTGTTGTGTGTGATTGATGTTGTGTTATTTTTCATTTTATATACTGTTATTGTATTGTTGTGTTAGATCTGATAGATGGTTGTGTGGAGTAGATATGAGCTAGTAAGTGATATACAAATGTTTTATTGTTCTTGTATTGGATCCACTTGATATCCCCTTTGGTTGTAGACATCTCTATCCTCCAACCCCCTCATAGCTACTTCGGGTGAGACTGCATTTTCCTCACAGGTGTTGCCGAAAGGGCCAGTAGTTATGGCTTGTTGGTGCACTCTTGGAGTTGAATCCTGGGTCTGCCCCTGTGCCAACAATCACATGCAGCATTTTCAACAGGTTTTGAGCACTCTGCAGCAGCACAAGATTTATGCCAACTTGGAAAAATGCTCTATTGGCATGAACATGGTCCAATACCTAGGCTACATTGTTTATGAGCATGGGTTACATGTTTATCCATCTAAGATTCAATTCATCCGTGACTGGCTAGCCCCGACCACACTGGCCAAGCTTCGGAGCTTCTTGCGACTATCCAATTTTTACTTACAGTTCATGTTGGGATTCTCCCATATTTCATGATCCCTTAGACAGGTGACCAAGGGCGGTGGTAGGGCCAAGTTCGTGTGGGGGAAGGAGCAACAACGAGCATTTGAAGATATGAAACATATTTTGTGCTCAAATCCAGTACTCTCCTTGCTCGATCTGCAACAACCATTCAAGATTGAGACTGATGCATTTGACTGTGTTGTGGGTGCAGTCCTCACTCAACACAGGAATCCGGTGCCATATCATAGTGAGACACTCTCTGATAATGTCTAGAAATACCCCACCTATGACAAGGAAATGTATTCCATTGTACAAGCCTATCGTCAATGGAAACATTACATTATGGGGATAGAGACAATCATACACACTGATCACGAGCCTCTATAGTTCATACAGACACAGGGGAAATTACAGAATGACCACCATAAGAAGTGATCCACCTACCTACAAAAGTTCCATATCAACATCAAGTATAAGACAAGTATCTCCAATCATGTCGTTAACTGCCTCAGTCGGCCTCCTATGGCTTCACTCACCACTGTGCTCCATTCCTATGGACATGAAACATCAGAATGGCCCCAACTTTACCAACAAGATCCAAACTTCTCCACCACATATCATCTCTTGGGTACAAGCACCACTGTCATTGTTTTTCACATCCAGGACGGACTCTTATGCCACCTGGGCCATCTCTGTGTTCCTACAAGCGAGCGTGCAAAGATGATTTGGGAAGCCCACTACAGTTGGGTGGTAGGACATTTTGGCATAGAGAAAACTATGGTCGTTCTTTAGAAAAAACTTTATTGGCCAAAACTTCGACAGGACGTCAAAAAGTATATCGGATCTTACACTGCATGTGCCATTTCCAAGCTAGCCATTAAGAAGCAAGGCTTATACACCCCTCTTACTATTCCTGAGAAGCCATGGGAATCCATCTCCATGGATTACATGTTTGGTTTACCATCCACCAAGAATGGAAATAAATGTATATTTGTGGTCATTGATCGGTTTTTGAAGATGGCCATCCTCACATCCTGTAAGAAAAGTGTCACAGTGGCAGAGACTTCCAAGATCTTCTTCGAACGAGTTTTGGTTCACTTTGGGATACCCCAAACCATCATCTCCGACTGAGATAGTAGGTTCCTCAACACCTTTTGGTCGATTCTCTGGTCTCTGTTTGACACCAAGCTCACAAAATCCACTTATTTACACCCCCAAATTGATGGCCAAATCGAGGTATTCAATCGGATGATTGTGCACATCTTGCGCATGTACAATTCTAAGAATCCCCCTACATGGGATGAGAGTATCCCATATGTCCAACATAGTTACAATAGGGCTCTTTGTAGTTTCATCATCCATAGACCATTTCAGGTGGGTCTGGGATTCCAACCCTTGGGACCCATTGATGTTGCACGTCCTCTTGCCCTCGCACAGACAGACTCTTCCCTTGATCATTCTACGATCAAAAAATCCACCAGGTTCATTGAGAGGATTCAACACATACGCTAATAGGTCTAGTATATTCTGCATAAATCCAATGCTAAGTAGAAGCAACGCCATGATAAACATAGGGTACCACACCAGTTTCAGGTTGGTGACAAAATCTGGTTACATTTGCAGAAGGAGTGTCTCATCAGTCCCTATCGGAAGCTTCGCCCACTTCGTTATGGGCATTACACTATCACCAAGGTGGTGGGTAGCAATTCTTTTGATCTCAACACTCAACCTTTCCTTGGTATGCATCTAGTATTCAATGTGGACCTCCTTCAACCATATTTTCCTCCATTATTGGACACCTCTGAGATCGTCGAATAACTGACACCAACAGAGATCAACCATGATGGCATGGAACAAGCATACACTGATTAGATAGTGGACACACAGGTCAAGGGCACTCACCAACAATAGATCTAGCTCTATCAAGTTGTCAAGGCAGGGCAACTCCTACACCAAGGCAAGTGGCTCACCTAGGCCCAAATCTAGCAGAAGTTTCCTCACCTGATGGGGGAACTCAACACAATGGATACCATTGCTTCCTAAGGGGGGAGGATTGATCCAAGTGGTTATTGGTGGCCACCCACCTATTCCAACTGGATCCTCATGTTCATTTTTTATTCAACACATCTTTTTGTACTTCTTTATAATTGTGAGTTCTACACTTCTAGGGTTGTCTGAAGCCTCACACATTCTCTATGTGGATACATGTGGCCTCTCACCTAATCCAACTATCTTATTTTGTATGTTTTCATGTTAGCACATCTTGTTTTACTTCTAGGGTTGTTTTGGGCCCCTAAACGTTGTTTTTTTTACTCTCCATAGTCATACAGTAGATGGAGTGATATTTGACAATGAAATGTGTAGCTCTCTAAAAGACCTTTCCAACGGGATGTCACACACCTAAAAAGGAGGTCGTATGCAAAAGTTATGACCCTAGGAAGTTGAGGTACCAAATTACACCAGCTTACCCATAGGACCCGCATGACTTTTGGTGTTTCACCTTCTAGGGTTAGGTTTTTGGATGTCTAGGGTTTTGGTATTCATGAGTAATATGAAAAGGGCCTATGGAGCCTCATTGTAATCCATTATTCTCAGACGAATGCGCATAACAACCACATCTCGTCTCAGAGATAACTACCACCATTTGAGCAAGTTTCAGTTCTGCAGTTCTACAGTTTCAACCTATTTCATTATTTAATAGAAGATATTGTTCACTGGATATTTATGTTATTCTTCCTATCTCTGTGTTTATTGTATTCAATATGTTAATCAGTTTTTTCCGCTCCTAAATCCGGATCATTAGAGGAGAAATGATTCCTTAAGAAATAGAAGCAAAAGTCATAATGATGGTCATAATCCCTTACATCACAAAGTTCAATGCTACAAATTATATAACTATGGACACATAGCAGGAGATTATAGTAACAACATGAAAATATTTCCTAGAACAACTTATACAGGGTATGGTAGAGAAAACAAAATAAGGAAGACATTGAACCAGTCTGGCAAGGTCAAAAAATAAATCAAGATGCCTTCACCAAACAAAAGAAAGGGACTATAAACGTTTGGAAGAGAAAACAAGAAAATAAAAATGAGGAAAATTGCCAATTGGCTCTATATGCTCCAAATCAAGAAAGAAGTATCATTTCCAAACAGAAGGAAAAAAATACACAATGATATTGAAAGAGAAATTAGAAGAATCAGGGAAGGAAGTAAGAATAATAGAATTACATGATAAAGATTTAAGAAATAATTCCCTTAGTTCTCCCCCATGATTCTCATATATGTAATTTATATAGGTTGGGCTAGGGTAGAAGCATGAATTTATTTTAGAATCCAACATGGAAGGTTCCCTAGAAAGCATGAAGGAAGTCTAGCTGAAAAATAATTGACAGGTATCAAATACAGTGACAAACAACCTTTATGATAATGATGAAGGAGAATTATGACTTCATTTTTTGATAAAATTTTCAAAACAACAGCAAGGGGTAGATGAAGATATAGATTTAGAGCATGCATGAAGAATTGGAAATACAATACTTTGGGAATTGTTGAATCCCATAATCCTTGATAACTTTGATTATTGTGAATACTACTATAGACTAACTAAATACAAGGTAGGAAACTAAAGGCTCTATAGAAGCAAGAAGAATGAAAAATCCCCTAAAAGTAAATTGATCTTGACAAGGTCACAACACAAGAAGCATCTCTATAGATCTGGATAACAGTGGTGGAGTGTCTAAAGTGAACTTGAAAATGTAAATAAGGATCTTTATTAAGCAAGCTTCTGAGACAATTAATTGCAACAACATTGAAGTACAAAGGTTGGAAGACTACTTTGGAAAAATGTTTGAGACAAAAGTGTTGAGGATTTTTCACCCTATAAGGATGACAAAGTGGCCTAAGTTGGTGAATGAAGAGTACCAAAAGAAAATATGAGTCACACAAATATAAGTAACAATGCAGGATTTGCAGATCAAGTTGTCGAAATTGGTCTAGGACTGGAGGACATGTCATTACTCTTCTAAAGAGAAAACGTCCCATCATAGGAGCTCCTGAACAAGGACAAAGGTGTTGGTAGATTTTGTGGAAAGAAAATGAAAAATATCAAGACTGAGAAGCACTATCTTAGGGGGAGTTACTACAATCCAAGGAGGTGTCAATGAAAACATAGTGTATTCATAATCCTGCCAAAAATGGTTTTTAAGAGCATATGTAGTGTACCAACTAGAAAAGACAACAACCTCTTTGATAAGGGGAGTTTGCATGAAGATGAAGGAATTTGGTTAGGCATTTATTGTTTGTATCGGCAATACTAAAAGCATGTGAAGGGTCTGCCTAGATCGATGGTAGATGGATTATAAATAGTGACTGTGTACAAAGTTTTATTGGCAAAAATTATGAAGAAACCCCTTGAAATACACAAGAGAAAATTTATAATCCTCGGGGGGAGAGTTATTGAAAGGGGAAATTACAAAAAGGTAGAGAATATTAAAGGGATCCTTGTCATTGTTGTCAAATGGGAAGATATTTTCCAGTAAAACAAGGAACTTAGAAGAGAAGCATATTGACAAGGGGATCCAACATAGTCAGAGGGGGAGAAAGTGATGTTTTAATCAATTTTTTCCATTAATGACAAGGGTGAGATTATTGGTCAAATGGTTTCATTGATGTCAACCCTATAAGAGGATATTGTTGGATAATGTTTTCATTGATGTCAAATATAGATTGTCTCGTAAGAAGGAGAAGTCGTTAATGTCAGGGGGAGACCATACCTTGTGTAGATAACAGGTCCAAGGATTGAACCTGTATACAGAAAGAAGAAGTGGAACAGAGTAAATTGAGAATTTCCCTACGCATCAACATAATTTTGTATATAGATCAAAATTCAATGAGGTATCTGATAGGGAGCATGTTGATCAGGTTGCAGAGGATAGATGACAGAGAGAAAGTGTAGACTGTAAGTAGCAATATGCATGGAATAATGTCTCCCATATGCACAAGGGAAATCGACTTTGACAGGCTTATAATTAAAAGGTGAAATCTCTTAGCTTAAATGAAAATGAAGGAGCCATGGAACCATGCAAAAGGCATTAAATTTTAGAATGTGGGGCCCAACATTGCCTCGATGAGCTAGCTTGATGACACATCAGTGTCATGTCAATCAATACATATAGATGAAGCCCACATGGAGGATGCGCATGGAATGTGCCACATCATCTCAGATATCGTATTCCGGGGGTATCGAATATATACATGATGTATATGTCCCATGGGATTGATGGCACAGTGGTCTTGAAACAATTTGTCCATCCAATTCAGTGCCATATCAATGGAAGTCAGTGATATCGAGACAAGGAACATGCTCAAGGTTTAATCCCTTGAGTAAAAGGTACCAATTGTGGATATTGAATCATATTGTCAGATAAACGACTTCCATTACATCCCAATATCTCAATATATCGATATCTGAGATACATAAGAAGACAGGTGCAACCACTTTGGAGGATACACGTGGTAGGTAGAGGTGAATATGAGGAGAATGCGTATAATAACAAGAGTAATATTGATCGTTGATCACTAGTAGGATCAACGATGATCAAAGTATCGATGATGTTGTGGAGTCAAGAGATTTGACCATCTGATTAAGAGGCAAGATTGACGGCCCTCATGATAGTGGATCAAAGACAGATCGATAGTCCGGTGACTGGGACATATCTAACTATTGAATCCATAGTTAGATCGACAGATGACAGTTGTATCGGGAGTTAGAAGGTGAAAGGAATTTAAGGTAAAGGAGACTAATCCACTTGAAGAGATCAATGACAATTATAGATCAAAGAGATCATCGAGGAAAAATAGATATGAGACAAGTCACCAGATCAACGGTCCTCATTACGACATATTTTGGCCTTCGGGATTTTTGGGTGTTGAAGGGCCTAAAAATTTTGAGATATCGATGATGAAAAACATCACGCTAACATAAGGAAATCCACACAGGAAGTGACACATGGATACAGGGTCCCACGATATATGGTTTCCGTGGTAAACCTTGGAATATAGATCGACAATGGAGATTAAATATTTGGGAAAAAAATCAATGATCCTCGTATCTTGTCCATCAGAATTTTTTGGCTAATGAGAAGTGTGAAAATTATCGATGTCCCGGTGATGAGATATGTCATGCTGATATAAATAAGCCACTCAGAAAGTGACACATGACCAATTCATAAGGTTACACATGTTAGGGAACATTTGACAAGTGACACGTATGCAAGGCCATAGAAAAAGTGGCATGTGGCTACCAATCATCAAGGAACATGTGGAAAGTCCATGTAAGCATGTCCACATGGAGGCCAAGTCAACATCCATTATGTGGTGCCACATCATCAAGTACATGTGGAAGCCACGATAGGTCCACAACAAATGCCAAGTTCGAAACCACGATACCATGTCATGTCAATCCCACATAGCAGTATGATAGTCCACTTGGTGTGTGGGGATTGAGCCACGTATCTCAAAATACTTTTACTGGAAGTGGGACCCAACACATACGTCATGTTGGATCACAGATGTCGTACCAAATAGAAGTATGGATGCAAAGTAAAAGTCCCATGGTCTGCCATAATGAGGACTGTTGATCTAGTGACTTGTCCTAGATCTAATCTAAGTCATTGATCTCTTCGATATATCACTACCATTGATCTCTTGAAGTGGATTAGTCACATTTCCCTTAACTTCCTCGCACCTTCTAACTCCTAATATAGTTGTCATTCATCAATATGACTCTTGATTCGACGGTTAGGTTTGTCCCCATCACTAGACTGTCGGGAGTTTTGTAGCTTTGAACACATTATAACCTTTGTTGTCTACGGTTCTCTATCACAAGGACCATTGATCTCACCTCTTAATCGAATGGCCATATCTCCTGAATCCACAACATCGCCAATACTTGTATCATTGTTGATCCTGCTAGTGATCAACGATCGATATTCCTCCTTCTAGTATACGACTTCTCCTCGTCTTCACCTCTACTTTCCACGTGTCTCCTCCTAAGTGGATACACCCATCTATTAATGTATCTCAGATATCTAGATATAGATATGTAATTAGAGTCGTTGATCTAACAATCAGATACAATCTTTGTCATTGGTTCCTTTTACTCAAGGGATTAAACCTCGAGCATGTTCCTTGTCCTGATATCACTTCCTTTCATTGATCTGGCATTGAATTGGATGGCCAGATTGTTCCAATACCACCGACCCATTGACTCCCTGGGATATATACATCATGCATATACTCCATACCCCCATCATCTAATATCTGAGATGATGTGGCATAGTCCATGTGTGTCCTCCACATGGGATTCATCTGTACGTATTGATTGATGTGGCATTGATGTGTCGTCAAGCTAGCTCATCGAGACAATGTTGGGCCACATGTTCTAAATTTTAATTCCTTTCACACGGTTCCATGGATTTTATTCTTTTGTTCAAGCTAAGAGCTTTAACCTTTTCATTATAATCCTATTGAAGTCAATTTACCTTATGGATGTGGGATATGTCATTCCAGTCTTGTTACTACTTATAGTCTGTGCTCTCTCTATGTCATCTATCCTTTGCAACTGGTCATGGGCACCTTGTTAGAGACCTCTTTGAATTTTGATCTATATACAACATTTTGTTGATGCATAGGGACATTCTCAACTTTCTCTATTGCGCTTCTTCTATCTATCTACATGTTTGATCCTTGGCCCTGTTATCTATGCAATGTATGGTCTCCCCATGAAATTAACAAATCCTCTTGCCTATGAGACAATCTATATTTGAGATCAATGATAACATTATTCAACAATGTCCTCTTATATGGTTGACATCAATGACACCATTTGACCAACAATGATGATTGTTAGGATACTTAGCATGGCCTGGGTGCCATCTCTAGTTTATTTCCACCTTTGTCTTTGGTTAATGCTCTATCTCTAGTTGAATTCATATTTTGTCTCTAGGATCACTTCAGTCACTACTTATGAGTGGTTTGTTACTCTTCTAATAGTTTCCATGGCTTCTCGTAACTATCCGTGCCCATTTGACTCATGTTTGCAAGAATTGGGTGTCCTGTATGGCATAGGAAAAAAAAAGTACGATGAAAATTCGATCTCTCTAGAAGAAAAAGATGCCATGTAGCCTCTGGAAGATGATATCAAGGTCACTAGGGCCTACCAAGAATATGGGGATGTGGAAAAGCAGGTAAGAGAGATAGTTCCTAATCTCGATTGCTCTAGGAATAGAGATAGAAACTTTTACAAAATGATGGAGTTATATTGGCATTTCAAAATTGTGTTAGCCCAGGGTATGTTTCCAAAATATTATGATTACAATCAGTTCAAACAGTGATTGGAATCTTTTGAATATCAAAACAAGTTTCTCCTCACCATGGTCTCTTGGTTGGTCAAAAGGAATGGTGGCTCTCTCCAACTGATGTGTACTAGTGGCTCATTTTCTTGGACTTAGCGGCCTCCTCAGGATGCAACAAATCAAGCATGCACTTCTATGTATTCTCCTCAGGTGCCTCATCACAATGACTGAGTACATATCTGTTTTCACCTGTCAAAATATGGTTGGTTTTTTTTTGGTTCAGTTGTATATGATTTTGTTTCTACTTTCTCTAGAATCTGTGTCTTTCATTTTCTTAGAGTTCTTGATACTTTTTCTAGTACTAGATTGCTACAATCCTTTTTTGAATGCTAGCCTAGTTTCCCTTCAAGGGTAGGTTGGTAGACATGTGGATTTTTGGGACTTTTTAGATGGACATAATGGTTCCCTAAGAATACTGAACATCTAACCTTTTGTACATATTGTTAGTATCTAAATAGAAAAAATTACTTACAAAAAATAATGAATTCTAAAAGAACAAACATAGAAATTAGTGACAATGAATACAAATTTTGCCCTGGAAACCCAAATGGGAAAACCGTGTTTTAATGGAGCTCATTTTCTTCATTTCGTACAATTTTTTCATGGCTCTCTATGATTCTTCTTTCCTTGCCAAAAATATCCATTGAGAGTGAAATTCATGAGAGAAATAAGGAGATATGGGGGTAACCGATGGACAACAACCATGAACTTTCACTACCCATTACTCAACCTTCTCTCATATTCATTTTTTTATCTCATTTAATTCTCTCT
>SNQJ01S0136806.1:33214-44064 GCA_010110895.2 Picea sitchensis
CCGCGCATATGCACGCGCATCAAGCTGCTGTAAAGCGCCCTTCAATTTTTGGTTACTTTGTATAGTTTTTGACCCTTCTGGAATGCTGTGAACTTAATTTAGTGCCATGAATGACTTCATTGCTGTTTTGATGATGTGGAGTTATTGTCACCATGTGCAGACGAAATTTCAGTGATAACAATATTCTCTACCTTTCTGTAATTTCCCCTTTCAATAACTCTCCCCCCGAGGATTATAAATTTTCTCTTGTGTATTTCAAGGGGTTTCTTCATAATTTTTGCCAATAAAACTTTGTACACAATCACTATTTATAATCCATCTACCATCGATCTAGGAAGACCCTTCACATGCTTTTAGTATTGCCGATACAAAAAATAAATGCCTAACCAAAGTCCTTCATCTTCATGCAGACTCCCCTTATCAAAGAGGTTGTTGTCTTTTCTAGTTGGTACACTACAGGTGCTCTTAAAAACCATTTTTGGCAGGATTATGAATACACTGTGTTTTCATTGACACCTCCTTGGATTATAGTAACTCCCCCTAAGATAGTGCTTCTCAGTCTTGATATTTTTCATTTTCTTTCCACAAAATCTACCAACACCTTTGTCCTTGTTTAGGAGCTCCTATGATGGGATGTTTTCTCTTTAGAAGAGTAATGACATGTCCTCCATTCCTAGACCAATTTCGACAACTTGATCTGCAAATCCTTCACTGTTACTTATATTTGTGTGACTCATATTTGCTTTTGGTACTCTTCGTTCACCAACTTAGGCCACTTTGTCATCCTTATAGGGTGAAAAATCCTCAACACTTTTGTCTCAAACATTTTTCCAAAGTAGTCTTCCAACCTTTGTACCTCAATGTTGTTGCAATTAATTGTCTCAGAAGCTTGCTTAATAAAGAACCTTATTTACATTTTCAAGTTCACTTTAGACACTCCACCACTGTTATCCAGAGCTATAGAGATTCTTCTTGTGTTGCGACCTTGTCAAGATCAATTTACTTTTAGGGGATTTTTCATTCTTCTTGCTTCTATAGAGCCTTTAGTTTCCTGCCTTGTCTTTAGTTAGTCTATAGTAGTATTCACAATAATCAAAGTTATCAAGGGTTATGGGATTCAACAATTCCCAAAGTATTGTATTTCCAATTCTTCATGCATGCTCTAAATATATATCTTCATCTACCCCTTGATGTTGTTTTGAAAATTTTATCAAAAAATGAAGTCATAATTCTCCTTCATCATTATCATAAAGGTTGTTTGTCACTGTA
The DNA here is from genome assembly GCA_010110895.2 of Picea sitchensis. Lineage (NCBI taxonomy): Eukaryota > Viridiplantae > Streptophyta > Pinopsida > Pinales > Pinaceae > Picea > Picea sitchensis. The sequence continues at coordinate 34,484 of SNQJ01S0136806.1, forward strand.
TTTGATACCTGTCAATTATTTTTCAACTAGACTTCCTTCATGCTTTCTAGGGAACCTTCCATGTTGGATTGTAAAATAAATTCATGCTTCTACCCTAGCCCAACCTATATAAATTACATATATGAGAATCATGGTGGAGAACTAAGGGAATTATTTCTTAAATCTTTATCATGTAATGCTAGTATTCTTACTTCCTTCCCTGGTTCTTCTAATTTCTCTTTCAATATCATTGTGCATTTTTTTCCTTCTGTTTGGAAATGATACTTCTTTCTTGATTTGGAGCATATAGAGCCAATTGGCAATTTTCCTCATTTTTATTTTCTTTTTTTCTCTTCCAAACGTTTATAGTCCCTTTCTTTTGTTTGCTGAAGGCATCTTGATTTATTTTTTGACCTTACCAGACTGGTTCACTATCTTCCTTATTTTGTTTTCTCTACCATACCCTTGTATAAGTTGTTCTAGGAAATATTGTCATGTTGTTACTATAATCTAGTGCTATGTGTCCATAGTTATAGAATTTGTAGCATTGGACTTTGTGATGTAAGGGATCATGACCATCATTATGACTTTTGCTTCTATTTCTTAAGGAATCATTTATCCTCTAATGATCCGGATTTAGGAGCGGAAAAAACTGATTAACATATTGAATACAATAAACATAGAGATAGGAAGAATAACACAAATATCCAGTGAACAATATCTTCTATTAAATAATGAAATAGGCTGAAACTGTAGAACTGCATAACTGAAACTTGCTCAAATGGTGGTAGTTATCTCTAAGACGAGATGTGGTTGTTATGTGCATTCATCTGAGAATAATGGATTACAACGAGGCTCCATAGGCCCTTTTCATATTACTCATGAATACCAAAACCCTAGACATCCACAAACCTAACCCTAGAAGGTGAAATGCCAAAAGTCATGCGGGTCTTATGGGTAAGTTGGTGTAATTTGGTATCTCAACTTCCTAGGGTCATAACTTTTGCATACGACCTCCTTTTTAGGTGCGCGATATCCCGTTGGAAAGGTCTTTTAGAGAGCTACACATTTCATTGTCAAATATCACTCTATCCACCGTATGACTATGGCGAGTAAAAAAAACAACGTTTAGGGGCCCAAAACAACCCTAGAAGTAAAACAAGATGAGTTGACATGAAAACATACAAAATAAGATAGTTGGATTAGGTGAGAGGCCACATGTATCCACATAGAGAATGTGTGAGGCTTCAGACAACCCTAGAAGTGTAGAACTCACAATTATAAATAAGTACAGAAAGACGTGTTGAATAAAAAATGAACATGAGGAGCCAGTTGGAATAGGTGGGTGGCCACCAATATCCACTTGGATCAATCCTCACCCCTTAGGAAGCAATGGTATCCATTGCGTTGAGTTCCCCCATCAGGTGAGGAAAATTCTTCTAGATTTGGGCCCAGGTGAGCCACTTGCCTTGGTGTAGGAGTTGCCCTGCCTTGACAACTCGATAGAGATAGATCCATTGTTGGCGAGTGTCCTTGACCTGTGTGTCCACTATCTAATCAATGTATGCTTGTTCCATGCCATCAGGGTTGATCTCTGTTGGTGTCAGTTATTCGATGACCTCAGAGGTGTCCAATAATGGAGGAAAATATGGTTGAAGGAGGTCCACATTGAATACTGGATGCATACCAAGGAAAGGTTGAGTGTTGAGATCAAAAGAATTGCTACCCACCACCTTGGTGATAGTGTAATTCCCATAATGAAGTGGGTGAAGCTTCTGATAGGGACCGATGAGACGCTCCTTCTACAAATGTAACCAGATTTTGTCACCAACCTGAAACTGGTGTGGTACCCTGTGTTTATCATGGCGTTGCTTCTACTTAGCATTGGATTTATGCAGAATATACTGGACCTGTTAGCATATGTGTTGAATCCTCTCAATGAACCTGGTGGATTTTTCGATCGTAGAATGATCAGGGGAAGAGTCTATCTGTGCGAGGGCAAGAGGAAGTGCAACATCAATGGGTCCCAAGGGTTGGAATCCCAGACCCACCTGACAGGGTCTATGGATGATGAAACTACGAAGAGCCATGTTGTAACTATGTTGGACATATGGGAGACTCTCATCCCATGTAGGGGGATGCTTAGAATTGTACATGCGCAATATGTGCACAATCATCTGATTGAAGACCTCAATTTGGCCATCAGTTTGGGGGTGTAAATAAGTGGATTTTGTGAGCTTGGTGTCAAACAGAGACCAGAGACTCGACCAAAAGGTGTTGAGGAACCTATTGTCTCGGTCAGAGATGATGGTTTGGGGTATCCCAAAGTGAACCAAAACCTATTCGAGGAAGATCTTGGAAGTCTCTGCCACTGTGACACTTTTCTTACAGGATGTGAGGATGGCCATCTTCAAAAACTGATCAATGACCACAAATATACATTTATTTCCATTCTTGGTGGACGGTAAACCAAACATGTAATCCATGGATATGGATTCCCACGGCTTCTCAGGAATAGTAAGAGGGGTGTATAATCCTTGCTTCTTAATGGATGGCTTGGAAATGGCACATGCAGTGCAAGATCTGATATACTTTTTGACGTCCTGTCGAAGTTTTGGCCAATAATTTTTTTTCTAAAGAACGACCACAGTTTTCTCTACACCAAAATGTCCTACCACCCGACTGTAGTGAGCTTCCCAAATCATCTTTGCACGCTCACTTGTAGGAACACAGAGATGGCCCAGGTGGCATAAGAGACCGTCCTGGATGTGAAAATCAATGACAGTGGTGCATGTACCCAAGAGATGATATGTGGTGGAGAATTTTGGATCTTTCTGGTAAAGTTGGGGCCATTATGATGTTTCATGTCCATAGGAATGGAGCACAGTGGTGAGTGCAGCCACAGGAGGCCGACTGAGGCAGTTAACAACACAATTGGAGATATTTGTCTTATACTTGATGTTGATATGGAACTTTTGCAGGTAGGTGGATCACTTCTTATGGTGGTCATTTTTTAATTTCCCCTATGTCTGTATGAACTACAGAGGCTCGTGATCAGTGTGTATGCTTGTCTCTATCCCCATAATGTAATGTTTCCATTGACGACATGCTTGTACAATGGAATACATTTCCTTGTCATAGGTGGGGTATTTCTGGACATTATCAGAGAGTGTCTCACTATGATATGGCACCGGATTCCTATGTTGAGTGAGGACTACACCCACAACACAGTCAGATGCATCATTCTCAATCTTGAATGGTTGTTGCAAATTGAGCAAGGAGAGTACTGGATTTGAGCACAAAATATGTTTCATATCTTCAAATCCTCATTGTTGCTCCTTCCCCCACACAAAATTGGCCCTACCACCACCCTTGGTCACCTGTATAAGGGATCATGAATTATGGGAGAATCCCAACATGAACCATCAGTAAAAATTGGATAGTCCCAAGAAGCTCTGAAGCTCAGTCAGTCTGGTCGGGGCTAGCCAGTCACGGATGAATTGAATATTAGATGGATAAACATGTAACCCATGCTCATAAACAATGTAGCCTAGGTATTGGACCATTTTCATGCAAATAAATAATTTTTCCAAGTTGGCATAAAGCTTGTGCTACCGCAGAGTGCTCAAAACTTGTTGAATGTGCTGCATGTGATTGTTGGCACAGGGGCAAACCCAGGATTCAACTCCAAGAGTGCACCAACAAGCCATAACTACTGGCCCTTTCGACAACACCTGTGAGGAAAATGCAGTCTCACCCAAAGTAGCTATGAGGGGGTTGGAAGATAGAGATGTCTACAACCAAAGGGGATATCAAGTGGATCCAATAAAAGAACAATAAAACATTTATATATCACTTACTAGCTCATATCTACTCCACAAAACCATCTATCAGATCTAACACAACAATACAATAACAGTATATAAAATGACAAATAACACAACATCAATCACACACAACACATGATATACATGGCTCACCCTCTCCCTAGGGCTACATCCACAGAAGTGTGCTTTATAATATATTAAGATGAAGCATATAATTCTTGTCTGCGCTCTCAGCTAGAATATCTTCTTTCTTCTCCTCTTTGTCTCTCCCCTCCCTATGCACCCAACTATAGGATTGATCTTTGCCCCCAGCTGAAGATATTACAATAAAAAAAGGCTCTACACTTAGCACTTCTCTCTCACACAACAATAATCACTCATGCCTATAAAAAACTAGAATGACAATACCAACAACAACAAAAACAACCATCCCAAGTTCTTTAGACCTCTATTTATACATTACAATAGCTCACTGACAGCCTTAGGCCAAAACCAAGGTGTCAAAACCCTAGATACCAAAACCCCAGGTGTTTAAAACCCTAGGTCAACTTGACCCATGTTTTCAGGTCTTCGCCAACCTATCTTCCCTTCCTTCCCACGTGGTGCTCCAAAGCATCCAACGGTGGCTTTTTCCGCTTGCTGAGTTGTCCACAATCCTTCTTCCTTGATGATTTTTCATCCTCGATCTCCTCGTCCAACGAATTTATTTATCTTACTTTGCTCCGTCTTTTCTTCTCTTTTTCTCACTTCGACCTAGTCTCAGTCACTGTGTCTTCCGTGTAGTTCGCATTCCTTCCTTTCTACCTCAATATTCACTTACTTCCATACCCAAGAGCCAATAGGACCCCAACAATAACCTGTGACTCATCCCGAGGCACTTCAGATCTGATCCTTCTGTTTTTCTTCGACTTCGGACTGTGTAGGGAAACCTTTGCTTTAAGCTCGATGCCTCCCTTCCTTCCTTGTGCAGACTGTCTTTTTTGTGTTTGGTACCCAGTTTAAACTACACTTGGTACCTAAAACCTTTTCCTCATGTTTTTACTGGGGGCTGCGAGGCAGCTGGTTGTCGTAATATAATTTCAACCGACTCCCATTCACTAATCCCTCCTTCCATTCTCCATTCAAAGTCTTCAACTGCATAGCTCCTCCTTCTGTAACATAGGAAACCTCATATGGCCTGAGCCAATGCATTCTAAACTTTCTTGGGTGCTTCATGAACTTGTTGTCATATACCAATACCAAATCACCTTGCTTAAATGCCCTCTTCTTGATGTGCTTGTCATGGTAGGCCTTCTCTCTTTCCTTCTGTACTTGTTGATGGAATCCTACAATAAATATGTCTTCTTCTAGTTCGACCAACTGTGCATGCCTCTCTTGAACAATGCTAGTGTCACCCATCTCTGTAAAGGAAATGATTCTTAGGCTTGGTACCAAATATTCCATTGGGACAACGAATTCTAGACCATAAACCAACTTAAAAGGGGTTTGCATTTTTAGCTTCTTGCAAGTGGTTCTATAGGCCCATAGTACTGCTGGTATTCTCAAAGCCCAATCATCCCTGTTCACACTACAAATATTCATCATCACTGTCTCCAAGATTTTGTTGAATGCTTCAACTATCCCATTCACTTGTGGATGGTAAGGTGTGCTCTTCTGATGATGGATTGCAAATTCCTTAGTCAAGGATTCAACTCTCTTATTGATGAAGTGTGTGCCTTGATCCCTCATAAGGATCTTCGGGCATCCAAACCGGGTTATGATGTCATCAAATATGAAGCGTGCAGCTGTGGTTGCACTATAGTCCTTAACTTCTCTTGCTTCAACCTATCTGGTCAAGTACTCTGTTGTAGTGATTATGTACCTTTCACCTGTGCATTTTCCTAGTGGGTTTATAGGTCCCACGAAGTCAATGGCCTATTTTTCAAATGCTTGTAGGGTCAGTTGGGGTGCTAATGGAATTTCATCTCTTCTGGACGGTTTTCCAACTCATTGCCATACATCATAGGATCTATAATATTCCTTAGCATCTCTGTGTAGGGTAGGCCACCAAAGTCCAACTCTAAGAACCTTCCACGTTGTTTCTTTCCCTACGTAGTGTCCTCCTGTGATGCCTTCATGAGCTTCAGTGAGGATCAATGGTCTCTCTGCTTCTGGATGTGCTAACACAACTACTAATGAAATGGAAGATGCATCGACATGTACGTGAAATTCCTTTCTCCAATCTGGGAAAACCAGAATAGGCGTAGTAACCATTTTCTGTTTCAGTGTGTCGAAGCTCTGCTGGCATTATTCCGTCCAATGAAACTAACAGTATTTTTTCAAAAGATTCTTCATGGGTGTTGTAATTTTTGCATAGCCTTTAATGAATTTCCTGTAATATCTAGTATGTCCCAGTGCAATGCGTAGCTATTTGACTGAAGTAGGAGGGGTAGATCAACTATAATGGAAATATTGGAGGGATCTACCAACAATCCCTGCTTACACACAATATGACCTAGAAGCACTCTGAAGGGTGAAAATAAGATGCACTTCTTCAAGTTTAAGTCAATCTGACTCTGCCTACACTTATCCAACATTAGTCTTAAACATTCAATATGATTCTACAAAATGATGAAAACAGTCCAATCATCAAAATATGCTTCCAGGAATTTATGTAAAAACTCCTTAAACTCTTCGACCACCACCTTGGAAAAGATAGCTGGTGAATTCTTCAAGCCAAATGGCATCACTGTATACTGGTAGGATCCCCATTTTGTTACAAATGTGGTCTTGTGGCGATCTTCCTTGGCAATCCATATCTGATGGTATCCTGAAATTCCATTTGTAAAAGAATATACCTCCTCGCCTCCTACATTATTTAACACTTCATCGGTGAATGGCATAGGGAATGGTTCATGCAAGTAGGCATCGGTCATATTCCTGAGATCTACGTAGATCCTGATATCTTTTGTCTTCTTATCCTCCACCACCATAAGTATTATCCATTCTGACTCTTCGATAGGTTATATTATCCCTTCTTCCAACATTCTGTCGAGCTCAATCTTCACTTTCTCCTTATATTTAGGGTTCAATCGGTAAGGTCTTTGTTTGAATGGTCTGGGATCTAGTTTCAAAGGGATCCTCATCTCTCCCATAGGCCCTTTAATGTCCTTCATATCAGTGAACTTGGTTGGAAACAAGTCCTGATATTCATGCAATAACTCTGTGATTTTGTCAATAGTGGTAGCATCCCAATAGTCTCCAACATTGACAAGCTTCGGTGTTTGCTCTGTTACAATATTGACTTTCTTGATCTTGACCGGATTTCCAATTAAATGTAGCTCAACTCTTGGTCCTTCTATGTCTCTTTGGCCTTCTATTTCGGCAATGTTTACCTTCCTAAGATCATTGTCTTCGGAAACATTGATATTGTAACAACCTTGTAGTTTTTGGAGGGGCACAGTCCATTCGTCCTCTTCTTGTTCTAAAGGGAGGCTAGATGCCTTCTTAAACACTTTATGTCATACAATCTGTAATTCTTGGTCTACTGTAGGATATTGGATTTCAAATAAAAAGGTAGTTACAAATTTATTATTCATACCTTCCCAATCGATAGTGATGAGGCGCAGTTCTGCTTGAAGATACCAGTTGATAGGGGTTGTGTCCAGCATGTTAATGAATTTATGCACCCACTGCTCTTGAGGAATGTTGCTCTAGGATTCCTCGCAACTTCGCACATGGTATTTAGGGCAGCTTTGACCTACGTATCTAACTTTGCATCTTTCTACTTGCTCTGAAAATCACACTGTCATCAAAGTGCGACATTGTACCCAGTCTGTAATATTTTTTTTGTGTGTCCCCCACCACCATGATGGAGTTTCTTTCAAGGCCTCGTCTACTGCCAACAATATTTGTTGTGTTGGTACAATTTCTTCAAAGTTCACCAAGAATGATTCTAAATGATTTAGACCATCAAATGTGGGCAAGTTACTTACTGTTATGTTGATCCAACGAACTTCTTTGGTCAGTCTGGCACACCTTCTAGTAGATACTTCATACATTTTTTTCTTCCAGTTCTCTAGTGATTCTTATGAATTTGATGAGCATGCACTGTCACTTCACCGAATTAAATTTCCATTTGCCGTGGGATTAATGTAATACTGTTGTCTGGCTGTCAACTTGTATATTTTTTCTACCTCATATGCGTTGTCTTCTTCTCTGATGGGCTCTGTGTATCTGGGACCTTCATCAAGGTCCAAAGGTGAAATGACCCTAAGGACATCACCCTCAAACTTCATTCTTCTTTTCTTTAAATCAACCACAGTGGAATTGTTGAAATCCCAATCAATTCCTAACAACGGAGGGTAAGGACAACTATCATAAACTATCTCAATCACCTCAAAATGTGCAAATGTCCTCACTCCGTTGATGTCCATAGGGACATGTTCCAATCTTCCAAAGGGGCTTACAACTTATTGATTAGCCATCCTAAGCTTGATAGGGGAATAGATCAACTTAATTTTTCCCATCAGTGCCCAGGTCTACTTCATCATGACATTGACCTCCGACCCTAAGTTGAGGACCACATAGTCTATATCATACTCTCCAATTTGAGCATTCAGGTGTAATTCTTTATTTGTCCTTCTCTTTTTAGATATTTGGTGTACTGCTCTACTTAGTAAGGGGTCTATCTTTCCTAGCTCATACTGTCTGATTAAATTTTGTATCTCTTGGACAATGCTTTCATCCTGAATCAACTTAATACAAGTATATAAAAATTCCATGAGCTTGCTTACCTCTTTTCCATCTTTTGGCAGAGAAGAATGATCAAATTCCAGAGGCATTCCATATTCTCTTACTTCTGGTTGCGTCTTTGAGGAAAAGCCTTGGTCTCCCCTGAATTCCTTTCTTTCATACTCAAAAATTTGTTTTTCTTTCTTTGCATCAAAAGTTTGTGTCTTCTCTACATCTTTTCTGACTCCTGATTCTTCTGTAGTCTTTCCTTGGGTCATTATTTCTTCTCTTGTAACAATGCCTCCTCTAGTGATAACAACGACTCTGGGATCTTCTCCATGAGATTCTACTTTGATTAGTTGTATTTGTTGGTTTCCTCCTCGTTTCTCCTGAAGCTTGGCTAACAACATAGGACAATATTCTATGACATGTTCAAATGAGTTGCAGTAGATACAAGTGGTACAAGGGTTTTGACAGTCCCTTTCCAAGTGTCCTGGATGTGTGCAGTTATAACAGATGATAAATCCTCGTCCTCGACGCATACCTCCTCCTCGTCCTCTTCCTCTGAATCCACCGCGAGGGTTGAAGTTTCCTCTTCCTGAAGAATTATACTGCATAGTGTTTCCTTCTTGTTGTACTTCACCTTGAATTTTTTATATATCCCTTGACCTTTCGTGCATGAGGTCATAATCCCTACAATCTCGATCATCATTCCCCATGGACTTACAGAACGTGCAATACAAATTTTTGGGTGTCTGAACATATTTTTTCATGTAATAGCACTCACCAGGGCGATGTCTATTTCTAAATACCTCGCACCAGGGTAGAGTGACTTGCTTCAAAGGAATCGAAGCTCCAAAGGCCAAGTACTCATGAAATAGGGGACAATGTTCATTTGTAACGACCCTAGTTGGATAAATGTTTAAGAAATTATAAAGTAAAACTAATTAGAGGATTAATTGTGTTAAAAAGGTATTAATTAAACAAAGATGATTTAATGATATTAATTAAGTAAGTTATTAATTAATTAAAGGTTATAATTGTGAATAATTAATTAATAAT
>SNQJ01S0136806.1:44114-58686 GCA_010110895.2 Picea sitchensis
ATAATTATTTAATAAGTTAACTACAAATTACATTTAATAACATGAGTAATATATTTAATAGATTAATAAGATATATTATAAAAAGGTTACGTACCCAACAAGGGATAACCTATTAATCCCGAGAGGATAAAATATTAAAGGAATGGATAAGGGGCATTAATGGGAAGGGATAAGGGGTAATAAATGGGTTAGGTAGGGAGTAAATGAGGGGGGAAGTCGGTAAAGGAGGGATAAGGAAGGGAAGGAGTTGGACGGGAGGTCATTCTATAGGAGTTGGGGATGGATTTGGGGAGCTCTGAGTAATGCAGAGAGAAGTGAAAATTTGGGAGTGAGATTGTATCAATGCACCAGAGTTGTTGGAGGTTTTGGGCACGGAGGGCCAGGATATCCGTTGATATCCTGGAGCTAGGGAGCTACCTAGTTGGCAGGGAGGAACGGTTTTGGGGCAGTGTTTTGCGGTGCAGCAACGGTCAGGAAGGCGTTTGGACAAACAGAGAGTATTTAGCATCAGGTTCAGGTATTCATTTAGAATTATGCATTGTTTTTGTATTAATTTGTTATTAAATTTATTATTCATGGTTAAAATTACATGCGTACGTGTTAAATTATTTTGGAATTATTGAACTTTCATAAACCATTAGGAATTACTGTCTTGTTGTAGAATTACTAGATGTTAAATTAAAATCGGCCTTTACACATGGTATCAGAGCGCATTGCTCACAATCTGGAGCCTTAAGGGCCAAATGCCCCTCCGCCTAACCTGCAAACCAAACCAAACGCAAAAATTTTAAAACTAATATAAAAATAAATGCATTATAAATTTACCAAAGTAAAACTATAAATAAGTTTCAATTTGCTTCATTTCTTTACACAATTGATTTATCTTTTCACTTGCTAATTTACATTTGGTATTCCATGAGGCCAAGTTGTTTTGACTCTCTTGTATCTGTGAGTGAAAATATCTGTGGCAAAACCCGCTGCAAATAATCCATCTCGACTCCCTTCAAAATTCCTGGCAGACTCTTCTATGAATTGTTATATCTCAGATGGATTTTCTGTAGCAGATTTTCTTGAAAACTCTTCATTTTTTTCCCTTCCTCCCTGGGGTTTGCTAACACTTTTTCCCACTGCCTACTATCCCTGTTTTGCCTGCAGTAGAAATGTGTATTTTTGTTAAAAAAAAAAATGTGAATTTATTTTTATAGCGACACATACTGGAAATTTATAAAAAATTAAAACATCGAGCATAAATATCATCAAACATGAATGTTTACTTTCAACCTAGCATATTCTATTATTAGAGATCATACCCTATTGTATATTTTAGCAATAACACAGTAATAAGATAATTACATAGTAATTGACAGAAATGGAACACCGCAAGACAAAATGAACTAGCACAATTAAAAACATTTAATTCTCGCATAAAAAAAAATGCTGGGAGGATACACTGCTGAGTGTACAAAGATATCTAGAATCTCTGATGAAAGTGAAGTTACTAGTGAGAAAAGATGAATCCATGAGCAAAAATTGAAGGGTCTTTGATTTCCTCCTTGAGAAAGGAAACCTTACGAAACTTGACCTATACAAATCAAATCTATTTTCATTAGAGGTCGAACTTATATGGACTAAAATGTTAATGGGAGTTTCCGTATGTGTATATCTTACAGTGTGCACACATAGGAGAGTGATTTAAAGTGGCTTCAGCAAATGGGCATAACCAACCTCCAACCTTTGATCTTCCAATGTTAGAATCCTTAGTTTGTTTGAACGGATTTATAGACGAATGGATTTCTAGACAGTACACGTCACAAGTAACGAGGCTTTCACTTCCAACTCCATAGTGGATAATTATGAGATTTGAGAAATATTCGCAATTAGGAAGAATGCGTCATATTGGAACTAGAAAATACAGTAACGAATTGTTGCAAAGAAGATTGTTATTACATGAATCTTTCTACTATTTATATTGCAATGAAATATTTGCAATAGGAAGATGCGTCATATTGGAACTAGAAAATACAGTAACGTATTGTTGTGAAGAAGATTGCTATTACAGGAATCCAATGAATTGTAGTAAAGAAGATAGCTATTCCAGGAATCTTTCGACCATTTATTTGGAAATTAAAAAAAATTGTAATACAATAAAGTATTTCAGTTATCCATTCAGCGTTAAAGCATCTAAGATTTTAGGCTTGTAATACATGTTTCATGCAAAGAGAGGGGCACGAAGATGTTAAAAAAAAAATGCACTTCATTGGATTCACAATCGCATGCTCACAAAGGGAAAGTAGTGGAAAAGTATAAACATTTTGACATTTTAGACTTCCCATATAATTATAATTATCATCTGGTATGATATGTAATTCTCTGTTAAAAAAATACATGTAATTTTTCATTTTTCAAATTGCAGTTTTAAATGCATAGTTCACTGTAAAAAACCCTAATCCATCAGTTATTGTATAATTTCAGCAACTAATATCTGCCATTCAAATAATTATTCTAAATTTCTAACTAGATTTAAAGTAAAACTAACCAAAAAAATTCAAAACATCAAATATCAAATATTTATACTAATCCTTGTTGCTACCACAATAGCAAACAAATGATGTTAGAAAGTCATCCACACCTTCACGTGGTCATTGAGAGGGTGGCCACAAGTATTTCCTCATGGGCAGTAGCTGACGTTCTGATATTTCATGAGCATTTCTGCATGTCCCTGCTCCTCGTCACTGGCATCCCTGAAGTACTTTGCAAAGCCTGGAAGAGCCACGTTGTCCCTATCAAAATGGGCAAAGAGAGTATTAAAACGTGGACTGGAGAAACAGGACGAGGGAACTCAAGCAGCCATAGCTGAGCAACTACATTTGAATACTCTGTTGAGCAGAAAGATTCATTCTATGAATGAGAGTAGTAGCAACGATGAGAGCAGCAATGAAGATGATGATAATGCAGAAATTACTCTACGTTCAGAAATTACAAATGTGGAAAACTCTGGTGCACTGCCAATGTCAATCCCATTCCCTTACCAGAATCTCAACAACGTTGATGGTGGGCATTACCAACACCAGCGCCAAGAGTAGAGAAAAGAGGAGAGAGGCGGAAGTGAGGCAACGTTAGGATTAAGGAACAACTTAGGTGTTTGATACTAAGAGCCGGAGGCCGGGCATGTGGGCCTCATGCCAAAGCCCGACCTTAAAGGCTGCCAGATAATGTCTGCACATTAAACTCTCGCCATTATATTTTCTTATATATATTAATGTTTAGTTTATTAGTTTATTAAAAAATATTAATACGCTCTTTTGAATAATTAAATTTTTATTTTTTATTTTTTATTTTTTATTTTTTTTATTAAAATTTAGTTTTATAATTTATTTAAAAGTGTTAATATGCTAGTGTAAAATTAAATTATTAAATATATATATAATTATAAGTTTTAATTTAAATAATTTAATAATATAGGGCTAAGAAAAATTTATGGAGTCCGCAAGGATCGAACCCCGAACCTCCCCACCGTGCAAAGCTTTGACAATGGCCGCCCTACCAACGCGCCATGCGTTGTTTATTTTACAAATAATTTTACATTTAAATACTTTAATTGTCATACCCAAGACCACATGCCAAGCTATCAAGTGCCTTTTAGAGCCATACAGGTCACAGGCCAAGCTATCAAGTGCCAAAGACATAAATGGAGGAGCCCACAAAGGGACGTATGTGCTCAACGCGACGTCTTAAGAAGAACACTAACGCTGAAAGGTACATAGCGCTGGTGAACGTCGAAACGTGGCTGGCAGTTGTGGATGATTATTCAGTTGCCGCAGTTTAATCCTATTTAATCATTAAACGTGGTAATTATATAACCTTACAACAATTTTTTTTATGTGATTAGGTAAATGTTAAAAAGTAAACATGTTAGCGGATGCTGTGATAAATGCAAGAAATTTATGAACGATAAATGTGACCCATTGATGTTGGAGGATGACTGAGAAAATGTCGGCATCTTCAATACATAGCCATCAGATAATGGTTTAAGGTTAAAAAATAAAGGGGGGATTAAAAGATCATTAATTGTGCCCATTGTCAATAGGTGTACACCTCTCGACGTAAATTAATAAACATAAATTCGGAAGTCACTATAATCAAGTTGTATGCAAAAGTTAAAAGGCTTAGACTAGGGCAAGCGAGAAGGAGGCGACATATGTACTAGGAGAGTAATCATAGGAAGTGGCGAGTGAGGCGCAAGGCTAACGTAGCTACAGCGCAAAGGAACCAATAGTTATTTTCGTAGGGGAGAAGAAACTAATCTTAGATGATTAATCCTAACCCTAACCTAGCCAATCCCCTAATGGAGTAATGTTTGTTTACAGACAAGTAAAGAAAATCCTAACCCCAACTCCAGCCAACTCTAATGGAGTAATGTTTGCTTCATTGCATTGCTAAAGAAAAACTTCACGCCTAACCCTCGCTTCTAGTTTGAGAGCACTAATTTGAAACATCCCGAAACCCACCCCACCAACTTTGGCGGATGCGTGCCAAAGAATACGTGATGGTCGTGGACTTGAGGGAACCGAGGCGTGGGAGCTGCTGCCGCGAAGAACCGGCCAACATCAGCCAGCCACCACCACCATCGCCTCGAATCCAGTCTCATATCGCACTCGCGAAGCCATCAACGACTTTAAAGGGGCGACAACCAAAAAGGATCGAAGTGGAACCCCCACCGCCCTGAATGGCAATCCGTACGCCATGATTCGTGGGGAGGACCTCCACCTAAAGACATCACGAGTTGTAGAAGATCAAACCTCGATTTTGCTGGGGGTCGCGCAAGTGAATGCGCTGAAGCATGGTTGGAAGGCATGACAAGGTGTTTTGTCTTAAGGGACTATGCGTCCAATTCAAAGCAAAAGATCACCATTTTTCAGTTAAGAGATAGCACTTTGAACTCTGTGGGGTAACCTGGAAAGACACTGCACCTTACCCCATTACGATCTTGGGAACTTCTTTTCGAGGAGAGGTTCCAGAGAAAATATCTACCAACGTACTACGAAGAACAATGTGTAGGTACCATGCTAGCACAGGAAACGTAATCAGAAGAGTATGAGATCAAGTTTATGGAACCGGTCAAATATGTATCGAGCGACAAATCTAATTAACGACAAAGTGCAGAGCGCTTCATCTATGGATTGAACCCAAGATAAGAGCTATGGTATGGATGTGGAACCGCCTTCAGAGCGGAGGCGGTGGAAATGCTGCTATGGAAGAACATATAAACTCTGACTCCTAGTTGGATAAATGCTTAAGAAATTATAAAGCAAAACTACTCATGTATTAATTGTGTTAACAAGGTATTAATTAAACAAAGATGATTTAATGATATTAATTAAGTAAGTTATTAATTAATTAAAGGTTATAATTGTGAATAATTAATTAATAATTTAACTACAAATTACATTTAATAACATGAGTAATAGATTTAATAGATTAATAAGATATATTATAAAAAGGTTGCATACCCAACAAGGGATAACCTATTAATCCCGAGAGGATAAAATATTAAAGGAAGGGATAAGGGGCATTAACGGGAAGGGATAAGGGGTAATAAATGGGTTAGGTAGGGAGTAAATGAGGGGGGAAGTCGGTGAAGGAGGGATAAGGAAGGGAAGGAGTTGGACGGGAGGTCATTCTACGGGAGTTGGGGATGGATTTGGGGAGCTCTGAGTATTGCAGAGAGAAGTGAAAATTTGGGAGTGAGATTGTATCAGTGCACCGGAGTTGCTGGAGGTTTTGGGCACGAAGGGCCAGGATATCCATTGATATCCTAGAGCTAGGGAGATACCTAGTTGGCAGGGAGGAATGGTTTTGGGGCAGTGTTTTGTGGTGCAGCAACGGTCAGGAAGGCGTTTGGACAAACAGAAAGTATTTAGCATCAGGTTCAGGTATTCATTTAGAATTATGCATTGTTTTTGTATTAATTTGTTATTAAATTTATTATTCATGGTTAAAATTACATGTGTACGTGTTAAATTATTTTGGAATTATTGAACTTTCATAAACCAGTAGGAATTATTGTCTTGTTGTAGAATTACTAGATGTTAAATTAAAACCGACCTTTACATCATTGTCATGGCCTTCTAATTTGCATCTGACACACCAGATGTCTTCTCTTTTATCTTTTCCCTTGTCTTTCTTCATATCTTCGACCTGCAGAGACAAACTAGTTAGATGAATCAAGATTTGACTCATACCTGAGATGGATTCCCCCATAGGGGTTGATTCTAACTTCACGGCGATCTCCAATGCCTCAGCCTACAAAGCAATCTTTTGTTGCAACAGAGGAACTTTGATGTGTGGTAAGAGAGAAACAATGAACCATTCCTTGTTCTGCTCATGGATCTGAAAACTTAAATGGATTGTGAGGGTCTTGATCCTCTCATCAAACTCCCAAATAGTTTCAACTACTTTCTACTTAATTTCCTTCAGTTTTGTAATGCACTGTGACTCCAACTTGGGTTTTTTGAATTCTGCAATCAGCGCAGTCTTGATCTGGTTCAGCGGTTTCAGCTGGGCAACTCCTTGGACAAACTCTATGTACCATCTCAATGCGTGGTCTCTCAGGGTAGTACTAAACTAAGCTCGTTTAACAACTTCGCCGGTGATATACTCAATACTCCACATGGCTTCACAGAGAAAATAGTGATGTTCAAGGTCTTCAGATCCATCTCCTCTAAAGGTGGGTAACCTCATCTCATCTTCCATAGATCTTCCTAGGTTTCCTGTCTGAGTATATGTTGAACTGCTAGTAACAGTACTCTGAGGACTATGGTGACTCTAACTATTTTGATTTCTTAGTGTTGTTGAATCAACAAGGGGAATAATAGTACTTACTTCAATGGTCTGTGTAGTTCTTGAAGTTTATGTTTCATCTTGATGAGGTTCTTTAGTATTTTCTTCTCTCGGTCCAATGGATCCTGACTGTTCTTTGCTCAGTAACTCATCCTCCTCTCCACTATAAAACCCTTCTTCTGGTAGAAGAGGTTCATGATCTTGCTCAAACAAATTTTCCAAAGGAACTTCTCTGAAGGTCCTTCCACAATGTGTGTGTCCAACATATATGTCGTTGTCGCTGTCTGAATTCTTGAACATTAGATTTTTCAATCTGACCCACTACTGTATCTTCAAGATGTTCTTCTCATGTACTAACATCTTGATCCTCAACTTTAGAAAGTGTAAATTTTTTCCTTTGGGTCCCTTAAAGAAATATCTCTCGGCTTGGCTATATGATTCTACTATGTCAACAACAAACTCGGTGATGTACCCTCCTATGGTACTATCGAACCAGTGATCCACTGCTCTTGACACAACATTATCAACTCTCTTAACCTTCTTGATCAACACCGACATCCAAAACACAGGTGGCTTAGATCTGATCTTGAACTGGGTATCTTCTAATTTGGCTAACCACTCATATAGCTCCTTATGAATCCCTCCAAATAAAATTTCGTGTATATCAGTAAAGATACGTCTTCCCAACCAATCCTCTGTACTATGATTAGGGTTCTTGTTTTGGGATTCAATGAAATCCTTTTCTTGATCTTCTATCCACTTCTGAATCTCTGTATTTGATGGAAACCACCTTGACATTCCCTCAAGAAGATTCTTGTCTTGACAATGGAACCATTTGTTGGCACAGGGGAAGATCCAGGGTTCAAATCCAAGAGCGCGGCAACAAGCCCTAACTACTGGCCCTTTCGGCAACACCTGTGATGCAGATGCAGTCTCACCCGAAGTAGCTATGAGGGGGTTTCAGGATAGAGATGTCTACAACCAAGGGGGATATCAAGTGGATCCAATACAAGAACAATACAACATTTATATATCACTTACCATATCAGAACTACTCCACAAAACCATCTATCAGATCTAACACAGCAATACAATAACAGTATATCAAATGACAAAGAATACAACATCAATCACACACAACACAAGATATATGTGGTTCACCCACTCCCTAGGGATACGTCCACAGAACTGTGCTTTATAATATATTAAGATGAAGCATACAGTTCTTGTCTGCGCTCTCATCTAGAAGATCTTATTTCTTCTCCTCTCTATCTCTCCCCTCTCTACGCACCCAGCTACAGGATTGATCTTCACACCCAGTTGAAGATCTTACAATACCATAAGGATATACACTTAGCACTTCTCTCTCACACAACAATAATCACTCATTCTGATAACAAACTAGAATGACAACACCACCACCACCAAAAACAACCATCCCAGGTCCTTTAGACCTCTATTTATACATTACAATATCTCACCGACAGCCTTAACCCGAAACCTAGGTGTCAAAACCCTAGATACCAAAACCCTAGGTGTCTAAAACCCCAGGTCAACTTGACCCACATTTTCAGGGCTTCGTTAGCCTATCTTCCCTTCCTTCCCACGCAATGCTCCAAAGCATCCAACAATGGATTTTTTCGCTTGCTGAATTGTCCAGGATCGTTCTTCCTTGTTGATTTGTCATCCTCGATATCCTCATCCAACGGATTTATTTCTCTTACTTCGCTCCATATTTTCTTCTCTTTTTCTCACTTCGACCTACTCTCAGTTATTGTGTCTTCCGTGCAGTTCGCATTCCTTCCTTTCTGCCTCAATCTTCGCTTAATTCCATACCCAAGGGCCAACAAAGCTCCTCCCATGTTTTTCTGAAGATGAGGATTTCATCCAAATATACTACCACAAAGGAGTTAGTGAAGGGTCTCAAGACATCATCCATCAACCTCAAGAATGTGGATGGTGCATTTGTTAAGCCCAAGGGCATGACTAGCCATTCGTAGAGACCTTCTTTAGACTTGAAGGTTGTCTTCCAGACATCAGTTGGTTCGATGGGAACTTGGTGGTATCCAGACTTCAGGTCAATCTTGTTGAAGAACTTTGCTCCCTTGAATTGGTCAAGAAGGTCATCAATCCTCAGAATGGGGTAGTAGTTCCTGACTGTGATTTTGTTTAAGGCTCTATAATCAATGCAGAGTCGCCAAGTCCCGTCCTTATTCTGCACCAGTACAATCGAGCTTCTGCAAGGGGAGGATTTGGGTCTGATGTACCCCTTTTGAATAAGCTCTTGGATATGACGCCTGATTTCGTCATCCTCCATCAATGAGCGTCGATAGGCTGGTCCATTAGGTAGAGGTGCGTTGGGGGTCAAATCAATGGGATGCCTCACTTGGTAGTGTGTCGGTACCCCTGTAGGTGAGGAGAATATGTCTTTATATTCTTCCACGATCCCTTCCACCTTCTTTTGATGCAAAGAGAGGTGTTATGTAGAGGCCACAAGTGTGGCGACGACCTTCTACTTACTGTGAGCATGGATCACAAAGAAGATGAACTTCCCAGTCTATGAGATGACCTTATTGCATTTCTTAATATAGATTAAAGAAATAGAAGTATGTAGTGCCACCTCTAGGATCCTGTACAATTGTCTACCCAAAGTAATAATAAAACTGTGGGGTCTAGACTCATACAAAACATGATGCTTCCAAAAATATGGTTGTCCTAACAGAACAACACAAAATTCAAGGGGATCAATATCACACAATACCTCATCTTTGAAAGGCTTGATGTCGTAGGGAATATGACATTGTTGACTGACACAAAGATCTCTTCCTTGAAAAATACAACTGATGGTGTAGGGTTGCGGCTGTAGTGTCGCTGGTAGGTTCAGCTGCTTGGAAACCTCTGCTGAAATCAGGTTCTTCTGAATACCGTTGTCGACAATGAAATGAATTGAAGCCCCCTTGACCCACATCTACGAGTGAAAGAGGCATTCCCCTTCCTATGTTTCTTATGGATCGCTTGGTCGGAATTTGGTGGTAGCGACGATGGCATTGTGTTCAACATCGATAATCCACTTCCCTCCTTCGGTATTTGAATCAGAATCAGAATCAACCTCTGACTCGAAATCCTTCAGCTCAGCCACGAGGGACTACTTGGAGTGGCATTCGTCGGTGTTGTGCCAAATAATTTTAAGATACTCAAACCATTTTCCCGTGTCCTTCTTCGTCTTATCATTTCCCTTCTTGTGTTGTGTCTTGGACGGGTTTTCCTGAGGGAAACCATATCGACTTGGTCCCTTGCTGTATGGGTTGGGGTTTCCTTTTCCCTGCTTTGGTTGTGAGGAGTTGGCATATCCAAACTCTCACTGTTCCTCCTTAAATTTATGCTCGATTAAGTTGGCCTAGGGTTTTAGACACCTAGGGTTTTGGTATCTAGGGTTTTTGACACCTAGGTTTCGGCCTAAGGCTGTCGGTGAGTGATTGTAATGTATAAATAGAGGTCTAAAGGACCTGGGATGGGTTTTTGTTGTCGTTGTTTTTTTTGTTGGTGTTATGGTTGTTGTCTTTGTCATTGTGTAAGTGAGTGAGTGATATTGTGTGAGAGAGAAGTGATGAGTACGAGAGCCTTCTGTATTGTAAGATCTTCAGCTGGGTGCAAAGATCAACCCTGCAGCTGGGTGTGCAGGGAGGGGAGAGATAGAGAGGATAAGAAAGAGGATTTGATAGCTGAGAGCGCAGACAAGAACTGTATGCTTCATCTTAATATATTATAAATCACAGTTCTGTGGACGTAGCCCTAGAAAGAGGGTGAACCATGTATACCTTGTGTAGTGTGTGATTGATGCTATGTTCTTTTCCCCTTTGATAGAGAGGATAAGAGAGAAGATCTTCTATCTGAGAGTGAAGACAAGAACTATATGGTTCATCTTAATATATTATAAATCACAGTTATGTGGACGTAGCCCTAGAGAGAGGGTGAACCACGTATACCTTGTGTAGTGTGTGATTGATGCTATGTTATTTTCCCCTTTGATATGCTGCTATTGCATTACTATGTTAGATCTGATAGATAGTTGTGTGGAGTAGATATAGGTTAATAAGTGATATATGCATGGTGTACTATTCTAGTACTAGATCCACCAGTCTTTAACATGGGGAATGACCTTGAGGAGTGAAAAAGTGATCTTTTCCCTATCAGAAAAATTGTGGACCGAAAAATATCCTTCAAGCAGATTCAAACATGTATCTACAACAATCGTATCTATCAGTCCTTCAAATAATGGAATATCAAAATTTACATGTACCTTTAAGGGGATTACATGGCCATTTGATGAAGATTCTTTTCCCGTGGGCGACCGTCAAAGGATCTGTGCAAAGTTGTCCATCATTTCATTCCTTTGTCGTGTGAGGGATTCATAGAGCAACATTTTAATAGGATCTCCTACTCCATCATATTTCTTCTTGTCTCCCAAAGGTTTTTGTTGGGCTTGGCGTGGCCGATATGGTAATGGCTTGATTGGCTCGACTCCCAACTTCTTATACCCAGACCTTGTCGAGGACATGCACGAAGAAAAAATAAATGAAGAGCAGACCACTCTGATACCACTGATCTGGATTTAGGAGCGGAACGAACTGATTAACAAACTGAATACAATAAACATAGAGATAGGCAAAATAACACAAATATCCAGTGAACAATATATTATATTAAATAATGAAATAGGTTGAAACTGTAGAATTGCATAACTGAAACTTGCTTGAATGGTGGTAGCTATCTCTGAGAAGATATGTGGCTTCTACTCGCATCCCTCTGAGCATAATGGATTACAATGAGGCTCCATAGGCCCTTTTCATATTACTCATGAATGAAAAAGCCATATACATCCAAAAACCTAACCCTAGAAGGTGAAACACCAAAAGCCATGTGGGTCCTATGGGTTAATTGGTGTAATTTGGTACCTCAACTTCCTAGGGTCATAACTTTTGCATACGACCTCCATTTTAGGTGTGTGATAGGTCGTTGGAAAGGTATTTCATAAAGATACACATTCCGCCATTAGACTATGACTCTATCTATAGTATGACTATGGAGATTAAAAAAAAAACGTTTAGGGGCCCAAAAAATCCCTGGATGTACAACAAGATGTGATGACACGAAAACATACAAAAACATCCAGTTGGATTAGGAGAGAGTCCACCCGAATCCACTTGGAGAATGTGTGAGGCTTCCGAAAGTCCCAGAAGTGTAGAACTCACAATTATAAAGAAGTAAAAAAATACGTGATGAATCAAAAACGGACATGAGGAGACAGTTGGAATAGGTGGGTGGCCACCAATATCCACCTGGATCATATAAGATTTGAAATCAATTGCTTTATGACCAAAGTTTGTGCAAGAAAAATAATGACCAAAGAAAATACTTTGATACCTGATTATGTAATATCTTCTTAATGTTGTAGCTCTTCTATACTTGTTCTTATCTTGTTGGAGTGAATGATTAGTCTGGTGTTCGTTATAATTTTGTCTTTCTTGTGATGATATTCAAGATTGTTGATTTGATTCCTTGGATTTTCAGCCTTGAATGCTTGATGAATTTTCTGATTATGTGCTTGATTTTTCCTTTTAAGAATGTTGGAATAGATTTATGGTTTCTTCTCTTCTTTCTTTTTTGGAACCTTGGAGCTTGTTCCTTCTTCAAGAATCTTATGATTACATCCATAACCCAGACCTATCTTGATCAAGAGTGATATTTGATAGTTAAGAATGTTATCCAAAGTTGTGGTTCTCTTTTCAAACTTCACATCAGTATTTAGTTGTGTAGTTGTATTTTCTATTTTTTTTTATCTTAGGTAATCTATTCTTTTAGGATTCCATAGTGTTTTAGTTTATTAGTATAGGTTTCTAAATTCACCGTGTTTTGAAACATATTGTCGACATTTCATACCTATGATATGAAATCCATCATCAAGACTTAGAAAATTGTAGAAATAAATAAGTAAGAAATGAAGTGTAGATGCGTAACTCACCAATAGAAACCTAAATTAATATTGTAAACAAAAAGTTAGAGCTACAAAAACCCATAAACTACAAGTCAATTACATAAAAATAAGACAAAAAAGGAAGAGGAAAAGGATAAAAATATAAAAGGGAAACAAACAAAGGAAAAAAGGACGCAAATAAATTTAAAAAACAATATAAACAAAGGAAAAACCAAAGAAAAATAAGAGGAACCCTAAGAATTTTTTTTTAAAACAAAAAATAAGATAAACAAGGTAAGACAAAGAAAGGGTTAGTAAAAAAGAAACAAGAGAAAAAGTAAAATAAAAAAGAGAAATTCTAAGAAAACCAATAAACAAAAGTGGAGGAAGATGGAAGCTAAACCAAGAAAACTCAAAAAAGAAAAGGAATAGGAAATGGAAAGAACTAGAACAAAAAATTAGACAGAAGGGTTAACTATAAAGAATGGGGAGCCAATATCTGCTTATCTTAAGTCCATCATCCCCATTCACAAATTTGTTTTCCTTTGCAATTTTCGTGTTCTCTCTAATACGTCTTTTGGATAAGTGATCCACCCTTGTGAGAATATTGGCATCTTCAATACAAATGTGATTCTTTGTCCTCATAGAGTGCTCAACGAAAACTGAGGGCGTTTCACGATTATGAGTTATTACAACGTTGTGTTCCTTAGTTCTTACCTAAAATATCTCCCAGTATCACCAATGTAGTTTAGGCCACAAGAACAAGGGATGTTGTAAACTCCTTTTTATATTTTAGGGTCTACAAGGTTCTTCACCGAACTAAGGGCACTTCTAATTGTTCTAGGAGGTTGAAAATTGTTTTTTATATTTTTATTTATAAGGATTATAGAAGCATTCTCTAATGTTCCTTAGACAAATGGGATTACCACCTTATGGTATGCTTCATCATTAATATCTCTATCTATAGGGGTTCTTTTTCCATCTGAAATGCTCTCTTCACCTGCCAATCCTTATAACCCCCTTTTTAGGAAGCAACTAGTTAAGTGTTGCTTCTCTTTTTCCAAATGCTCCTCATTAGAAATTCTTAGGGCTTTGGTTGCCAAAGTCTTAATGAACCCCAATTTTTGGGATGGATGATGGTGGGAGTTGACATGAAGCTATTGTGTAGAGTCTTCTTTCTTACGAAGAACTTGATGTGCCAAGGAACAATCCTCTTTTTTTGAAATGAGAACATCTAGGAAAGGAATTGAATTATGGTATTCTAATTCCATAGTGAAATGGATATGTTTTGATCGTCTATTCAGGTTATCCACAAAAAAATTTAAGTTCTCCCTTCCATGAGGTCATTTTACATTTGTATCATCCACATATCTGACCCACAGAGGGGGGATTAATTGATGGCCTTTTGTTCAAAATGATCCATAAAAATATTCACCACAATAGGGGACAATGGATACCCCATTTTGACCCCACAAGTTTGTTCATAAATCATACCTTGGAAACTAAAAAATGTGGACCTTAGACAAACTTCAATCAATCTATATATTTGTGAGGCAGAGACTTTTTCAATAACAACTATTGCTTCATTGATTGGTATCATAGTAAAAAGAGACACAACATCAAAACTAAGAAGGATGTGCTTATTCTCTACCTTGATGTTCTTTATTTTGTTTATGAAATGGGTTGAGTCCTTAACATAAGAGTCAGTGTTTTCGACCAACAATTTTAGTTTATTGGCTAGGAATTTGGCCAAAAGGT
>SNQJ01S0136808.1:0-14285 GCA_010110895.2 Picea sitchensis
TATGGGACCTTTACTCCATGGAAAGCCATGATAATTTCAAGAGAGGATCGAAGTGCTTCAAATTTCTATTTATTATTATCTTTTTGGTCTCTATCTCTAGCAATATATTTTATATTTATAATTATTGCATATTTTCCTTCCTTATTAGCTTCTTTTACCTTTTAAATTTCCTTTCTTAATTCAACTTGAACTTTTGGAACCAAGTCTTCATTTATTAATATTCATGACCCTTGTTTTGCTAGTATATCATATTTGTGGTCATTAGATATTACCTTAATTTTAATTAATCTATTTTTATGCTCAATTGTTTTTCTTAGCTGCTTTGCTTCTATGATTTTGTAATTCTTCCTTGACTAGAGATAATGTGTCATCTGCTTTCTTTTCTTTTAAACAAAAAATTATGAGGTAAGATTCATAGTCTAACTCTATAAGCTTATCCATTTCCTCTTTGATGGGTTTGATATATAATTTTCCTCTTTAACTTTTCTTTTAAATATTTAATTTTGTTCAATATTTACTTTTTGATTTAGTTTTTTATTCTACTACTCTATTATTTTATTATCTATCTATTTATGAGTCTTACTTTCAAAGGATGAAAAATTATTTTCTAACATTACCATTAACTTCCTTTACACTTTAGCTCTTATTTCTCCCTTAAATTTCTCTAATGATTTTTTTTATTGGTAAATGTTGTGAATTGTTCATATTCAAATAAATTATAACAATAAAATGGAAGGAAGAGTTTGTGCACCTGATTAGGTCAATCTTCATGTTTTTAGAATTAGGTCCAACCTCTATATTCTCATTCTACTAATTTTTGAACACAACTAGAAGAATTGCTTGTAAGCAGGGTACATGCGTATTTCTTGGGTAGTGGATTTTCTCTTTCTGTGTCTGGATCTGTACTAGAGAATATAATGGCTAGATAAAGTTGATGTTAGATCCCCCTCAGAGAATATAATCCGAGGTAAAACTGATCAGCTTAGAATTCATAAATGGGTTTCTATATACACAATTGGAACTTGACAGATGAAAAATCCACTTAGAAAAGATCCAAAAATTTACTTCACTTCACCATTTAAAAGATCCAAAAATTCATATATCGATAACTACATCTCTGCTTTAAATTCTATATGCAACTCATATTATCAGCGCTAGATCTGCTTCATAGTGTATATACGACACAATAAATTGGCCCTGCCAGTGATAAATCAAAACTACCTCTACTTCGTAATGTAAATAGATTTGTAAATTCCATCTTGGAAATAGATTTATCACCCCTAGTTTTTCAATGTATATGCGCCTCAAATTATCTACCCTAACTTTAAATGTCAACTGATCTGTTAAGGTCCAGCAAACCCAACAGATCAAAAACATTTCAAATATCAGATGTATATTGTTTATTTGTGCTAAACGTGAAAAACATCACTTCAAATGATATTCTCATAACAATAGATTTGCAGTGGATCTATCTGAATATGCCCTCGAATTTTCCTCTTCCTCTTCAGAGTGGGTTAATTTGGGATTAATTTTTTCTTGAGTTATTTTTTTTAGGGTTTTAGGGTTTGCTTTTAAATTTTTGATAGTCAAAGACTTTGGAGTCATTTTCTAAGTATTTGAGTTGGTTTTAAAATAAGATAAAATTATGGAATGGAGAATCTGAGGAGAGAAAAGGAATAGGTATATTCAAATGTATAGAAGTCTGAACCAGTAGAGATTCAAGAATTCCCTCTCACAATAGAATGTTGAGCTTATATATGCTCAAACAAGACAAAAAATAGAAAGTACAATACATCCAGTCTGAATTTGGCGATTATCTGAGTTATCTTATTGAGGAATTTACAATATATTTAACCTCCCTCTTAGACTCAAAAGGTTACAATCCAGTGACTATACTGCCAAGTCTTGTCTAAAGATCAAGTGACTTTCCTAGTGACACCTGTAGAAAATATAATGGAAATTTGGTCTCTAGAACCACAAAGATTGTAGTCTGATGTCACCATTATTGACTAATTCACGTATGAAATGAAACCGAGTGGATGTCAATGTTTTCTCTTTTTGTGAAACACATGGTTCTTGGATGATGAAATTGATGATGTGTTATCCGCAGAGAGATGGGAGTTGGATCCTTCTACATTTGTGACATGTCTCCAATAATCTTCTCGATATATGAAAGACCCGGCCTTGAGAGAAATTTGGGAATTATGCGGCCATAATACGCCTCTATGAGAGATATTGATACAATCGAGGCCTTCGCCGATGCTGTAGAAATCAGGGTTAAATTGCCTAGTTGAAAAACATATCTGATGTGCTTTTCCTGTCATCGGAGCTACACCAAAGTCATTCTCATTAACAGGGGGAATTTGATTATTACGGATGTAAGGTGTTACCATAGAAACCAAAGTGTAATTATTTCACCTGCATATCTCAAAGTCGTTTTACCATTTCCGTTGTGAATCCTTGGGTGATTCCATGAATGCAAAACAAGAAAGAATTTTGTTTGCATACATGATATGCAGCAGTTCTTTGTAGATACATGGCCTACCAAATTTTGTATAAAAGTAGAATCTGCTTGTGGGACCTTCCCCATCATCCCCTTGCTTAATTTTATTACCCTAAAGGGATGGAGTGTTTTATTTGGATTGCAACCTTCCATCTGAAGCAGATTTGATGATAACCTGCGCATACTTTTCAGCTGACGGACAAAAATGCCAGCTGATTGATGAACTTCAATTACCTAAAAATATTTCATTATGCCAAGATCTGTCATCTCAAACTCGTTGCATGGCATGTTTGGGAAATCTGGTAATCTAGATTTTCTATGTAAGTATGTCATCAACATATAAACATACAATTAATATTTTACCATGTTGATCTGTTTTGGTATAGAGTGTTGTTTCATTTTGACTTACGGTAGAACCACTTTTTGATGGATAGGTATCAATTCTAGCGTACCAAGCTCTTGGAGCTTGCTTTAAAGCCAAATACAAGGCTTTTCATACAACCGATACACTTTGGTTGGAGTGCTCTTGGACTTTAAAATCGGAAGTTGATTGAAATAAACTTCTTCTTCTAAAATACCATTTAGGAATGCTGACTTGAAATCCATTTTGTTATACTTTCCATTTTGTCTTTTCTTGGCCATTATACTTCTTACGGTGTCCTGAAATCTTGCTACTGGAGCAAGCGTTTCACCATAATCAATACCTATTTGTTGGCAAAGAAAGAATCCTTGGGCAACAAGTCTTGCCTTGTGCTTTTCGATCTACTTACTGGAACTTGGTTTGGTTTTGTACACCCACTTAGAAGCGCGATATACTTTTTTGGTATCTTGGCAAATCCAACCAAAGATCCATGTCTTATTCCGCCCTCCCAATGGAGTCAATTTCTTGGTTCATTTCTTTAACCCAATGTGGCTCCTTGGTTTCTTCCTTAACCAAAGGATGTAAGGTTGACATGACATTAAAAGCAAAAGAGATTATCTTTGTTGATCATCCAAATTTATTGATGGATTTAAGCTCGGACGTCCGAGTTCTCACGGTCCCGTGGTTGGGAGGAATGATTCTCTATGAAGATGAGCTATCTGGGAATTATCTGGTGGATCCTTGGACTTTGCATTCTTGGAGGGAATGGAGATGCGGATTTTTGTTGCAGAGATTTTAAGCTGTTTCGAAGACTTGGTAGCAAGGGATTTTGGTATCCTTGGTTTCACGAGAATCATTCCAAAATTGGTTTTCTAGAAATTGTACATCTCTGCTGAAATTAATTTCTTGGTGATGGGATTGTGAAACCTCTAAAGCTTTGGGAGTTTCAATAGTAACCCGGTTGAAAGTATTTTCCTTGTCATCAAAGCTATTTTAGCATGAATTGAAGATGCGTGTGCTATATGCAATACCATCCAAATTAATCCTTAGATGAACTACATTGGGCTGTCACATCCCAGATTCTTGAGACTTTCATCATGGTGGTGGTTGGTGATGTTTTAAAGATAGGTGGAGCAAATACTCTGCTTCAGTAAAAGTGACAAAGATGTTTTCTTTGAAGTGTTCTTGCCATATTCATGATGGTCGGATTCTTTCTTTCAGCCACTCGATT
The DNA here is from genome assembly GCA_010110895.2 of Picea sitchensis. Lineage (NCBI taxonomy): Eukaryota > Viridiplantae > Streptophyta > Pinopsida > Pinales > Pinaceae > Picea > Picea sitchensis. Next base: position 4,096 of record SNQJ01S0136808.1, read on the forward strand.
TCTGCTGTGGGTATACCTTGTTGTTGCTTGCATGATGATGTAGGTTGCAAAATTTCAAATTCTGCGGAGTTATTCACCTCCTCCATCACGACTGAAATTACTTTGAAGTTACCATCTTGTTTTCGGTCAACACAAATTCTTTGAGATTTTTGTACATATTTGACTTGTGTACGAGAAATATATCAGTTTTCCTAGGGGAGTCATCGATATTGGCGTTAGAAAGTAAAACTACCACTGTTGAATCTATTTGCGTTGGTCCACGCCGGTCGGTGTGGATGGCCAATTCGAGATGTTGTTTGGCTTGATTAGGTATGGAAACTTGTTCTTGTGTTTTCCAAATTGTACAGAGACTCGCGGGGGATTTGCTCTTCTAAAGATAGGTAGCCAACTGACCAAAATGGAGTTTTTACGGTATGAACTTAGACTCACGAAGTGTAGATGTCCAAACCTAGTATGCCAAACCATTGTTTCATTAGGGGTTGATGCATTACGTGCATGGGTTGACTCCGGATTTCTAGGAGTTAAAGGGGAGTGAGAAACATCCTATTTGGAATCATATGGATTTCAGAAATCAAATTTTCACGGTGGGTTTTATATCATAGATTTACACCGGGATGCTCCCTCAAAAGTACCTTATAGCCTTTTCAATGAAGGTACATCCTACGCTTAACAGAGTTGTGTTTTAAAAGTGGAACCTTGATGGACATTAGATATCTTTCTTTACGATACCTTTGGTAAAGGATAGAAGACAGGTTCCTCTTCCTTGAACTTTATTCGTGATCATTACCGGGGTAATGTCGGAGGTAATTGAAGAATCGATACGCCAGGAAGTAAGTCTCACCATTACACATCGTATGATTCATCCTTTATCCACGACAACGGAATCTTTAGGTTATTGTTGACCCCGGTTTTGTGGTATGAGAGAAACATACCTGTTGAGGTGTTTCCCGTGTGATTTGTCACATGTGTGCTCGCGGGAGCTGAAGATGCACTTGCCCTACTACTGCATTGATTTGCCAATGCGCATACCTTTTGCAATAAAACATTGAATGTTGGATTTGTCATGTGACCTTCTCCCTCTGCCTCTTTGAAACTGGAAATTCTGATGGTGATTTTATTTGTTGATTTCTATGACGAGTTGATTGGGATAATTGTTATCTATTTCCCTCCAGCGAGTATGAGGGTTACCCTTATTTATTTCCCTCTTCCTCTAGCTACTTCCCTCACGCCTTTTCCCCTCTGCTAAGTAGGGAATTGAAGTTACGGAAGGCATTTGGAGATTGACTCATCACAGCCCAGGATATGAGTGCATCTCATGTGTCTGAAGAATAATTAGTTCATCTGTTGAGAGCTTGACAAATCCTTGGATTCAAGGATCATTTTATTTACAATACATTTCAAATTTCACAGGTATTAAACTTGAGTTTCTCAACAATTCGTTGATCGATTGATGGTTTCCGCAATGAGTGAATCAGATCCGATCCCCATGACTCTGGTCATGGCGAGTCTACCGTTTGATTCATCATCCGAGGAGTCGGTGTATCCTAAGGAATTTATAGGTTTATGATTTTACCATCATTTCCTTGGTAAAGGCGTTTTGAGGAGATGTCCAGGGCTGTTTGAAGTACCGGTACTTTGTGATTTTGAAAAGTCGAATCATCCACAGTGTATCCAATTTTGCTTCCATTTTCCTTGGTCCTCAGAGTTGCATTAGCAATTCTCTGCGCATTTGTCGTGGTAGTGAGGGAGGCTGGATCTAGTTCCACATATCCAAGATCCAGCTGGTTCCACGACACTCTTATTGCTTGCAAAACGACCCTCATTAAAGAGACCGAATTAAATGAGAATTCTTTCCCCAAAGGAATCCCGGACCACAGTCGGGCGAGATTGACGGTGACGCCGATAAAATAAATCTTGCGAAAAATGGGGAAGAGTGCATTATTTACCTCCTATCCGCGAGGATTAATTGCGATTTTGCCGATGGCGATAGAATATGGCGGGCTTAGATTGGCCCTTGGTCTCCTTTCAATGCTTGACCTGCGCTTGTATTGGCGCTCTGGGCTTTCCGTTTCTTTGGCTTCAAAATGCCGAAACGTGAAAAAATCACCTTTGGACTTTCAACGGTCCAGATCTGCAGAGGATCAGACGGTCCTGATCTTATCCGGATTTGTGAATCGGGATTGTGATTCGGTCGCCAGTGTTTCTAACTCCTTGAATCCACGATCGCCGATTTCGATGGAATGCTTCGTTAAGGACTTTTCGAGAATTATTTGATTATTTACCAGTGTCCAGTGGTGCATTGATCACCGTCCCTCACGAATCCCACCGATTTGCGAATCGAAAAGAAGTGATGGCAACGCCGGGATTTTCGAGCCGATCTCCTCCGCGATATCTGAACCGGATGGGCTATTTCAGTTGCATCGAAGTTTATTTGGTATGAAACCAATCCTTACTTGTTCTCAGGTTTCGCGATTTCTTGAGTCCCGAATGCCGATGGTCAGCGAGTCAACACACCCGTTCCTTCGGGGATTTCCCTATCGAAATCCGGAACATCCGATATCCGCGATTCCCGTATGCCATGAATTTCCAGACCCCGAACTCAAACCCGCTTGTCCCCTCCACTTTCATTTTAGGGTCCTGCTGCCCGCGTCCTCTTAGGACTTGTAGTTGTGATCCGATACAAGTTTCTTAAGTGGTCAAAGGAAACCGAAGCGCCCGGGCCGAGCCACCAGTCCAGGCTTCTTAGGTCCGTGACCTTGTCATAACCGGATCAACGGTTCACGCGTTCAAATGCGAAATCACGATCGCGATTTCAAAAGGTATAAACCTCTGCCTTTACCGTGCAGATGCGCGAATTAGGAGTCCGCAAGTTCGCCGATAATGAGGATAAATGAGCAGGCGGATCTTGCCGGGATTTCCTCAGAACAGAAGAATTCCTCCACATTGCACTCGGACAATAGCGAAATGCGGTGCACCTTCTTGCCCGATCAAACATTTGTCGGTCCTTTCGCGCCCAAGATCGGCTAATTTTGAAGCGCTTCGCCTTTCCAGCTCTCCCTGCGTCCCGCCCACGGTTCCGGTTTCCTTCGGATTTGTTAGCGAGGACGAGATTGCCGCGGCTTCAATGCCGTTTGTTCTTTGCGCTGAGATCGCGTTCTTTACCGCACATGGAAGAGAAATTTGGCCAGATCTTTCAAGATTTGAAGAATTTCCGCGATTTCTTAGATGATTCTTGAATCTTTGTGGATGAAGGCGATTTCCTTGAATCTTTAGCCGGTTATGCCTTACTGGCAGATCTTTAGCGAATGAAGCGAAATCTTTAAGGTTGATTTTAAACTTCTTTTGATTCTGCTGACACTTTCTGCGCGATTAATCTTTAACCGGTTCTTTGAGAATTATGCAGTTTCTTGCCCTATACCGCGATCTCTGCGTCCCTCATGCTAACTTCTCATGGCCCGATCTTTAAAGAGTAATGCGGAGACGACTTTTCAAACCGAAAAGTTTGTAGCCCAGCGATCTCAAGATCCAGAGGCTCTGTGTGAGGTCGAGTTGCTCTCCGGTATGTAGAGAGACTTACTAACAGCCCAGCTCACGATACCATGATAAAATTAGCGGAAGGACGGAGAATCTGGGAGAGAAAAGAATAGTATATTCAAATGTATAAAGAAATACAGGCAGGCAGAGATTCAAAGTCCCTCTCACAATGGGAAATGCATTGCAGGCTTATATGCCAAAACCAAGAGACATAAATAGAAATTACAATTTACATCGATTTTGAAGCTGGCGGAGTGTCTTGATTATCTTGATGAGGGTACAATATATTTAACAAAATGGGGCAAAACCAGCAAAATAAAGGTTCTAAAAGATGCATGGAACTTTTGATCCATCACGAAACTCAAACCACCTAACAGATTTTGGCCAGTTCAAGTCCATTTTTTCCTGAGAAAGAATAGCTCACATTTACTCTGAATTAACCTATATCTTCCCAAATATGCCCTACGGTTGGGAAAATAGATATTCCAGATGTTGCTTTCGCCAATTTTGATTTTACTAGGTATCATATCTGTTGATGAGATGATAGTGATATCCTTAGCACATCTAGAGACTATTAAAAGTGATATTATAGCATCTAGGCTTCTCGACGTATCTTCATATTCCCTCATGCAGCTATTGTATCAAGCGTGGAAACAACATTTCTAGATCTCATTTTATTACATGTATGTTTTGTTTTAAAGTCTAGCCACCAATAATTAGGTTACCCATTTTTTTTAAAGTTTGGATTAAAGTGATTTTTTTTTTAAAGTTTGGATTAAAGTGAATTGCATTTTGATATCACTTTGTAGCCGGTTATGTACAAAGTATTAGTTTTCAATTTTAATGGATTTAAAGAAAGTAGATACAACTTTTAAGGTTTGGATATTCTCATTGTATGTTTTTTTAAGTCTAGCCACTTAAACCTACTCAATAATTAGGTTATCCATTTTCTTTTTAAGTTTTAGAAGTTTAGGATTAAAAATTAGATCCATTTGTCTCCACTTTGTAGTATAATATAAAACAATGGTTTCCAGCGAGTTTTTTGAAGAAATTGAATACAATTTTTTTTTTTAAAGGTTTGGATTAAAAGTAATGATTGCATTTTGATATCACTTTGTAGTATGTACAAAATAGTAGTTTTTCAATTTTTTAATGGAGTTTTTTTTTTTACAAGAGAAAGTGAATACAACTTTGATATGATTTTACAAAACAATGTTTTCAAGGTTTGAAATAAAGGTAGACATATGTAATATACTTTTCAAGTAATGGTTTCTAAGTTTCAATGAGAGTAGTTGAATTGCTCTAAATGAAAGCATCATCAATGTAATTCTTCTCATTCCAATTCCAATGCCAAAACAAAAATTAAACATCCACAACAAATGGAACTGTATCCAAAAAGAAATGGTTCTCTATTTCATATATTGAACATGGAAATATACATGCATATATATAGGATTTCTAGAGATCATAATATCTCTAAAAAAACTAGATTTGAATTGGACATGTTATCTCCTAACATATAGATATAACTAGAGGATTTTTTCACTTATGATTTTGATCACAATTAATAGTTCCATAGATGAGATCCATGATTCTCATGGATAGTTGACCAAAAGATACTCCCTGCATTTTTTCAAATCACTCCCATTGATGATTATGCTTATGGGGCTTGATATGCATATTATGCATTGCCATATTTCATTTCATTGCTCATATATGGTGTATTGAGTGTCATCGTAACCACTTACATCGTAGAGAGTGGTGGTCATTGGTTAAGTCTAATGATGAATCATAAAGCTCTAAATTTATGATATTTTCCTTGTTTATTCATATTTGGATCCTTAATAATCATCATTTAGATAAGTTTTTTCACTCTTGGGTAGAGTTTTACTACTAGGAGCCTAGCAAGGGTTATCATACCATTCCCAATAATACTTAGCACTTTTCCATATTTCCCCAATGTCCATTTCCTCTAGAACTCATGGTTAGTTGTCATATATGTCCTTAAAAAGGTTTAAAATACTCCCATAGTTCCAGGAAGATACTCAACTTAAAAAGAGCCATAAAGCTCAAGGGTTGATGCACAAAACAAAAGAAAATCAAGCTAAAGAATAAAATCTTGGGATGTACCACCTAAAAGCTCTGAGGCTAAGTACTAAAGTCCCATATAACAATGCATATCTATAGAAAATAGACTAATAAATAAAATAAAAGGAAAAAGGGGGTAGTAACAAGCATTTCCAAAGAAATGGTAACTCAATGCAAAAATACACATCCTCATCTTCGAGGATGCTGTATGGATTAATATCCTTAACAAACCTAACCTGGCTATGAAATTCAACTCATCAAGTTACTTTCCAAGTCATACCATCTATCATTACACACACTTCTTACTTAGTGTCCTAGGAACTACTTATTTTCTTAGGAGTTGTCACATGTAACAGAGGTTGATGTTGTCCCCATCTCAGCATGTTTAAATTGGAAATGGTATAAATTTTATGAGTTGTTGTGAAGTTAGAAGATGATACTTAATGCTTATCTACCTAATGACACTTTCATTTTGACATGACTCAATTTTTATGTTGCATTGGGATTTGTGTACCATGCCTCAAGATCTTGACACCACATTGGGACCTTTGATGTTGCATTGGGATCCATGTGCTACATTGGGATATATGACACATGCCTCAGGATTTGTGATTTCCTTGGTTCAAATTAGCTGAGCCTTAAGGAAATGGATGTTGTACACTACCTTGGATCTTGATATCTTGCATGGTTATTTGCATTCACTTAGGATACTTTAGAAGGAGTCTTTACACACACTTTGTAAGAGTTGTTTCACCTTGGGAGGTTGATTTAGCCTTTTGGGGTCATTCCACTCATTGAGAGTCACTCCGCTCTTTGGGGAGATGTTTCACATTAGAGGATTCATGCCAGCCAGCGGTTGATCCTTGTTGTTGGAGTCATCCACTTATAGAGGGCCTACACGACTTAATGCTTATCTACCTAATGACACTTTCATTTTGACATGACTCAATATTTGTGTTGTATTGGTAAGTGTGTGCATTCCTTGAGATCCATGAACTTGCATTGGGATCCATGTGCTACATTGGGATATATGACACATGCCTCAGGATTTGTGATTTCCTTGGTTCGTGTGAGCCTTGAAATGGATGTTGTACACTACATGGATCTTGTGATATCTTGCATGGATTGTTGTGATTTCATGGGGATACTTTGAAAGGGTCATTGCACACTTTATGGAGGTTGTTTTCACCCTTTGAGGAGGTTGTTTGGCCTTTTGAGGGGGTCATTCCACTCATTGAGGAGGTCACTCCACTCTTTGAGGGAGATGTTTCACATTAGAGACCATGCTAGCCATGATTTGATCCTTGTTGTTGGAGCCATCCACTTATAGAGGGCCTACACGTTCCACATGTGACGACCAATCAAGAATGGTTCTCGATATTATAACTCTAATAGTTTTGCAGAGTTCATTAATTGAACATGAATTCAAATTAGAAGAAAAATCAATAAACTTACCTTGTGCAAGTACTTAGCTCTTTTCCTTTGATGCGCGACCAATGATGGAACCACAGGCTTAAATTTGGGCATTAAACATCTTAATCATATGACCATATGCTAAGAACCACAGGCTCATGCATAGAGGTACATGATCAATCTGGGCCATTGATCTGGATCTCAGATCCTTTCTAGACCATTGTTTGTTCTCAATACAAATCGTTGGCCACTACGAGACTCGACATTAGCCTAACGTATCTCAGTGTTGGGATGCCAATAATTTTTATGCTTTCCAACACCTTAAAACCTTCAATGGCTACGATGTGCTATGACGAGGGCCGTCGATCTTCAGATTGGAAGATTTAATCTCTGCCATCTATTTATTATAAAGAGTTTCCAGTGTGGGCCATGCCAGAACTGGTGTGGAAACACACAGACGAGTAAATGGGTGCCACATATTTCGGGCCAACAGATCGTGGGGTCTTAGACCTCCTTCTATTAAAATTCTTTTACCTTGCTGATATACACAAATCCTACACCGTCAATCCGCCACTCCAATCAACGGTTAGATCTTAACTTGTGGGTTCCCTTTTAATTTTTCGAGGATACCAATTAGAGCTTAATCACCCTCGATCCTATCATGATTGATAGTGGATCATTATCCTCCTTATGTCGATTCCCTTAATATTCCCCTTATGTCAAATGTGTCAGACCTCGGGACTTTAGTATTTTGGGCCTATTCAAGAAACAAGAAAATGCCAATGCGCTGAAATACCATGGACCATTGATCTAATCCTCTCGATTTGATCCTAACTGTCCATGCCTCAAAACAGGGTTTTGTTTAAGATCTAGAACCCCTCCACGCACGATTGTTTCACCTGCAATCACAAACCAATTCACCACTTACACACAACCACAATTATCCAAACCATTTACACTTAGAATTTGCACAATTGTATAGAGGTGTAGTTCTCAAAACCAATATTTTATTCAACAGATGAAGGAATATGATTGCAACATGAAGCTCAATTCCTTCTTGCTTATTGCACACTTCATACTTCTCACTCTACACTCATTCCACACACTCACACTCATAGCCCTCTTTTCTTTCATCTCAAACCTCTAATACAATAAGGACCAGATCGATCCAATCCACATAGATAGGATCGGTTCTGACTAAAATTATAGAAATACTACATTTAGCTTACAACAACATGATTCTGATCTTGAAAGATAGGATCTGATCCAAACATAATTCCTAATTTATCTAACTCTCCCACCTCCTATTACATTAGTGAAAAAATTGCCTTCTTCTCGAACACCCTAGACTATTACAAAAAAATTACAATGAGGACACCAACTTCCTCTCATAAGTTTCCTAAGACCTTAGAGGTCAAATACTAGATTGTTGTAGAAGATGCTCATGCATCAGACTCCTGGGGAAGAAAATAATTTTTCTTGGGCTTGTTTTAGTAGTTCTTCAATATTTGTACCATACTTAAATATTTTTACTGCTTTCATCCACATGGCATCTTCAAGTGGTTGTCCTTTCCACTTGATCAAGTACTTAAATTACTCTTTATCCCTTATCTTCCTTACTACCTTTTGGTCCAAAATAGATTGAATCTTTTTCTACTGTGCTATAGGTAGTTGTTTCTCCGAGTCAATGGTTTGAATGTTGTCAATATTAGGTGCATTTGTGAAATTATTTGCTTGTTCCTTGAAAGGGTATACATATGATACATTAAAAATTGGAGAAATTCCAAGGTTAGTTGGAAGTTCTATTTCATAAGCATTTGAGGAAAATTTTCTCAACACTTTACATGGTCAAATATTTTTAAGTTTTAATTTGTTATAATACCCTCTAGGAAACCATTCTCTTCTGAGGTGTTCCATGACCAAGTATCCAACCTCAAAATCCAACTATCTTCTCTTCAAATCTGCTTTCTATTTGTACTTGTTGTTGCTGTCTTGTAGCTGTTGCTTGACCCTTTTCTGCAATTCCTACATGATTAGTGCAAAGTCTTCACCATCAACACTTCTAATTTCTTATTTTTCTATATTGCTTAACTCATAAATTCCTCTAGGATGCGTTCCATACAAAATCTGAAATGGACTTAATCTTGTGCTTCTATTAGGTGAGTCATTATATACAAACTCTACTTGTGAGAGTACTTGATCCCACTGTTTGGGATGCTCACTTACCAGACATCTCAAAATATTTCCCAATATTCTATTTACCACCTTTGCTTTCCCATCAGTTTGTGGGTGGTATGTTGAACTAAAGTTGAGATTGGTCCCTAACTTTTTCCACAAAGTTCTCCAAAAATGACCCACAAATTTTGTGTCTCTGCCAGAAACAATACTTTTTGGCAATCCATGCAACCTAAAAATTTCTTTAAATAACAAATATGCAATGTGAGTTGCATCATTGGTCTTCTTACAAGCTATAAAGTGTGCCATTTTTGAGAATCTATTAACAACCACAAAAATTGAATCATTACCTTATCGATTTCTTGGCAATCCTAACACAAATTCCACACTTACAGAGTCCCATGGTCGGTATGGGATAGGAAATGGATGATACAATCCAATATTTTGTCTCCTTCCTTTTGAATTATGACAAACTCTGCACCTTTCAACAAATTTCTTGACATCAGTCTACATGCCAGTACATAAATAAAATGTACTTAGTTGAAAAAATGTTTTGTCCTGTCCAAAATGTCCTGCTAATCCACCACTATGTTTTTCCTTAAATAAGTTTTACCTCATTGAACATCTTGGAATGCATAATTTACTGCCTTTAAACAATAAACCTTTTTGAATAATGCAATCTAACCATGGAGTTCTATCTCTGCTTACTAGATTTTCACAGGCTGCATATGCATCTTTAAAATCTACATCATCTTTATACATCTATTTTAACTCATCAAATCCTACAACATTTACTTAAAGCTCTTATAAAATTAAATTGAATATGCTCCATGCATATGCTACCTTATTTGATTGCCCACTTATGTGCTTGATAACAAAAGTGAAATTATGCAAAAATTCAATCCATTTGACATGTCTCTGATTTAATTTTGTTTGGTTGCTAATATACTGCAAGGCATGATTATTAGTGTAAAGAAAAA
>SNQJ01S0136810.1:38964-49899 GCA_010110895.2 Picea sitchensis
ATCTGTTAGGTTCTCTACTTCAGCCTTGAATTCTTGGAATTTGCCAAATACTTCATTCTTAGTCTTTAACAGATACAACCATGTCTTTCTTGAGAAGTCATCTATGAATGTTACATAGTAAAAAGATCCTCCTAGAGACTTCACTGGCATAGATCCACATACATTTGAATATATTAGGTCTAAGATCCCTTTGGATCTATTCTCATTGCTTGGTAAAGGTTTCTTAATGTTCTTCCCAAGTGCACATCCTCTGCACACACCTTCATGTACTGATACAATTCTGGTATGCCTACAACCATCTCTTTCAGGGATAGCAAGGATTGATAATGAAGGTGAGCATACCTTCTATGCCATAAATCGCTAGGGTTGATTTCGTCATGTACTAGGGCTTGCGTATTTTGACCTAGGAGTTTATATAACCTTCCTTCATGGGTTCCAATAACTCTAGAGTTTTCTATATTGGAGTCTTTAGACCATACAAGAACTTTTCCATCAATAAAAGCTACTCTATCTCCTTTCTCTTCCAAACAAAAAATAAATACTAGATTCTTTTTCAAACCAGGAACATATAAAACATTACTAAGATTGATAGAGTTACCTAATTCCATTTTGATAGTAGCTTGTCCAATTCCCTTGACTGCATAAGAGTTCTTGTCTCCAAGCTGTACTTTACGAGGTGTCTCCTTTTCCTTCATGCTTGAGAAATTCTTACGGTCACTTGTCATATGCCTTGAAGCTCCACTATCGATCAACCACATGTCATCTTCAATGGTTCCAGTGAGAACCGAATAATAAAAGAAATCTGCTTCATCATGCTTTGTCTTCTTTGAGGGTTCTTCATCATTGGCAGCTGATGCTGATGTCTCTCTTTTCTCCTCCTTGTTAGTTTAGGACAATTCCTTTTGTAGTGGCCATAATCATGGCATTCAAAGCATTGTACCTTTGACATATCTCTCTTGAACTTTTTTCTTGAATTAGATATTTTCTTACCTCCATGCCTTTTAAACTTTGTTGTAAAGGCTTGAGCATCTTCTTCCTTCTGAGATTTTTCCCTTGGAGTTTAACCTTGTCTCTTCTTGTGCACAACAGGTCCAAAGTTCTTCTAACGCTGGAAACTCCTTCCTTGTATTCATGCTTGCAGCGAATGCATCCCATGATCTAGAGAGACAGTTGAGTGCTATGTTCACAACTTCCTTTTCTGGGATAGCTTCTTCAATAGCTTGTAGTTGATCTCTCAATTGAAAAATCCTCAAAGTATGAAGCTATGGTGTCATCCTTTGTCATCTTTGTGTCACATAGTTCATTATTCAGATTCATCACTTGTCTAATATTTTTGACTGAGAAAATGTTTGTTAGGGCATCAGACATCTTCTTGGATGAGTCAAGATGAGAAATGTAGGGTATCAAGTGATCATTTACAAAGTCCACTATGATACTCATAGCATTAATGTCATTATCCTTGAACTTCTCCAGTGCTGCAATGTTTTGAGGTTCCTTCTCTTTTCCTGCTTCAAACTGTGGTTCCATGATATTACCTTTCACGATATCTAGGACTTTATTCTTGGCAAGGATGAGATCAATCCTTGTCTTCCATGCTCTGAAGTTTAAAACCCCTTCTAACTTGTTTTCTGACTTCATAGAGTAAATCATGACTGCTTTGACTTGGTCAACCTTTGATTTTGACCAAAAACTCAAACTTGACGCCTTGGCTTGCTGAGAGTACCAGGAGGTGCGCGTGGCTAGGGCGCACTAGGTTATCCGGGAATTAGGTCAAGTGATTCACTTAAGGTTCCTCAACAAGAGGGTTAGGTTTTCGTCGCTGCGACAAAACTCTGACTACAACTGCAATTGAACAAATTTTCCCAATCTACCCTCCAATGGTTAGACTGTCCGAAGATAGTGCATGCCCATAACCTGTTAAAATAATAGGTGTGCTTGTTTCACCATAGACAATATCACTATATTTTCACCCAATCATAGACACAAAGGTCACCCCCAAGCACTTTAACCTTGATAGACATAATAATTCTGGAAAAAATCACTAAAACCAATAGCCAACCAAGGTAGTGTACCTCTCTCCAAAGCTAGCATACCAAGCAGAAAGTCCAAACCATAACCAAAGACCAAGTCACTACTGCAACAACTTGGCAACTCTCATCGCACCACTAGTCTTTATGCAATTGTGAGAGTGAGTGAGTACCTTGAGGAGGCGCCCTCCCATTCATAATGAATTACATACACTAACATATAAAAAATTAAAAAATTCAATATCAGGAGAGTCACCACCTCATGATGCACATTTGGAATAAATTTATAAGGAACCTTTGGTGCCATCTACACTATCCAAACCAATAACAATACCAAAAATTATTAGCTTTTTAGCATGAGGCCATATTATTTTGTCTTTTAAAAAAAGGGTTTTCGTTAGACATGCTAGTGGGGCTGCAGTTAATATGATAACACTGCACAATTACTCAACAACACCCTTAAGGATCGTAAAGTTTCAGGCCATAGCTTTGACTCACTAGCTAAGGTTTTAGAGGCCACCCTAATAACACTGCACAACTACTCAACAACACCCTTAAGGATCGTAAAGTTTCAGGCCATAGCTTTGACTCACTAGCTAAGGTTTTAGAGGCCACCCTAATCCACATAAAATCTTAATTACACACGTATAACAACAATGATTGTAGCAATTAATGTGGTAGCTATATTTCTCCAGTTTTATAAATTGAGTTGAGTTGTTCCATATTTTCTAGCTTTTCGAGTTTTCTTTCACTTTCAAATCACGTGAAACTTATTATATGTTGCTTGTGAATTGAATGTAATAATAGTATTTTGGATGCAGAAGGAATTACAACTCTTGATAACCTTTGTACAATGATATTCAGTGACTTGTATAATTTTATAAATTGAATTGTTTTATATTTTCTAATTCCAAGTTCAATTAATACTTTAACTTTCCTTTCACTTTCAAATCACCTGAAATCACTCTATGTTTCTGTGAATTGAATGTAATAATGGTATTTTGTAAAGTAAAATCCCTCAATACTATCACAACCTTTGTACAATAATATTTAGTCACTTCTATCAATTTTCTCACACAACCTTTTCACACATATACAGGGACAAGAACATGATTGTAGATGGTCTTCTAAAAGATGGAACAAGGTTGGATCGTGGAACCTGGCTAGTTTTATAACAACAATGCTTGTGCTCCTTGGTTCTAAATTTGTTAAATTTGTTTATAGTTTTATTTCATTTTCATGTATAAATCTGTAAACATATGCAAAATGAGAAGAATGATACTTAATAAAGTATCTTTTGTAAGCTCATGAAAGAAAACTTATTTTGAAATGTTGAAAGGAAACTTTTGTTCTTTTGGATTACAACATACGAAGCAAGGTAAAGAAGAATATGATCTATTCAGAATTATCACATGTTGTAAATGTTTTTTAATGCTCTAAGCATCTGATATATTGTAATTTTGTTCTTATAAATAAAATTACAAATTTTCTTTGGAAAAATGAAATGTATTAATAGTATTTTGAGAGCCTTGCCTCGTATATAATTTTTATAAAGAGATCGTACATATATTTATAATATATGCCGCTCATGCCTCTCACATGCTAAGAGTAGTGGAGATATTTTATTTTAAATATTCAACCTACAAAATCTATGAAGAATAATAGATTCCATGTCATGTTTAATAATTATTAGAGTACTTGAAAAATATCTTAAAAAAAAGATAAAATTAAAAAATCAAAGCATTCTAATGGTTTTCTGATAAATTAAAAAAATCAAAGCATTCTAATGGTTTTCTTTTCTTTTGTACATAAATAAAAAAAAAAAAAAAAATTATTTAAAATGAATTGTAATCATATATGTAGTGGGGATTGAGACTTCTAATTTACATTTGGTTATGTATTTTATAATGAAGGTAAATAGAGATGGAGGAATTTCAATAGAGATTGAAAAATGGTGCTTAGGGGAACATGTAATTCGTAGTAGCTTGTGATATTAGTGTATTTATATTTTCAACACTAACTTGGTGCTTTGCACAAAACATGATTATGGTGGTGAGTGATTTATTGAGCAATTTGTTATTTCAATTTGTGGCTTTGATTTCTCTTCTATTATTAATCTAATATGGATAAAACACTTCATTTAATATGATATATGTATCATTTTGCAACTCATATTAACTATAAAGGATGTTGTGCTTAATGTTGACCAACATATGTTATCGTTACATCAAGATATTTAATTTTTATTTATTTATTGTTAGACATATGAAGAGCGATTACATATGTTAGACAATTGTTATACATAGAATTAGGTCTTTAATGCCTAATATGGAATTTGAAATGCAATTTTACAATTATGTATGTAGATGTGAAGATATGAAAAAAATGGAACATCGATTAAAGTACAAAGCACATGATGATTGACAATCTTTTAAATTTTAAATGTAATATTATGATTACAAATTTTGAATGCATTATCTTGTTTGAAAGTTGAGTTTTCCTATTCATTTATCTAATAAGTGTAAAAATATTTTTTTCATTAATTGCAAGTTCTATATTAATTGTATTAAAAACCTGGTTATCCATATATGAATGCCTATTTTCTAAAACAAATGATCTATCTTGCTGAGCTAGAATTTGGAAGGTAGTATAACATTACATGTTAAGGGGATGGTTGTCATGAAAGATAATTTAGAGTTTACCAATGTTTGACAAATTGGTTCAAACATGACAAACCTATTAAAATCCAAACTTTGGGCTTCAGGTCATCCACTTAAAAATTGAACCCCACTATAATGTAAATTGTTTAAAGGAAAATGAAATAAAATAAATAGATGCAAACTTGGAAAGTAATAGTTTCATCTTTGAAGGAGAAACTTCAAGGAGACGTGATAGGTTTGTATCTTATATGGTGAACTTTTATAAGCTTATTTTATTAAGTGCTTATTAATACATTTGGTGAGGAAATGGTGTATTGCTTCTATAATGAGCATTGCATGAATTCCACTTCTTGAGAACTTGACAAACCATAGTTGAAAAACGATATAGCTTGTGCCATGGTTGTCAATGACTTGTGCCATGGTTCTTCAACATATATAGGGATAAGTATGAAGACAATATATATTAAAGAAAATTTGACAATGGGAAGCTCTTAAGAACCAACTCTCACTTTGTGAACACAAAGCCTATAAGAGAGGCATGGTTTTAAAAAAATGTCATTGAATAAAGAACATAAAATGCATCTTTTTAATTGTCAAAATATGGGTAAGTCCATTATTGACTTTCATGATTAAGAAATTTCAAATATTTAAAATTGTGTTTGGTTAAGAAATATTTAAAATCAGGTTTATTAATCAAATATATATATTTTTTAAAGTTGTGTTTGGTTAAGAAATTTGCTTAGATACCCACTTCTTTCTTTACAAAAGGGTAGGTTTATTGATTTAAAATAGATCATAAATGCATCTTTTTAATTGTCAAAATATGGGTAAGTCCATTATTGACTTTCATGATTAAGAAATTTCAACATTTAAAATTGTGTTTGTTTAAGAAATATTTAAAATTACCAGGTTTGCTAATCAAATATATATATTTTTAAAGTTGTGCTATTAATCAAATATATATATTTTTAAAGTTGTGTTTGGTTAAGAAATTTGCTTAGATATCCACTTTTTACAAAAAGGGTAGGTTTATTAATTTAAAATAGAAGTGACGTGAGTAATATGTTCTTAAATGTATATTTAAAGCTTTTGAATAATGTAGTATTTGGTTTATTTTTGTTAGTTTGGAGTATTATAATGTTGGAAATTGATAAAATCTTATGTGATATTCACATAGTTCATGGCTGAAAATATCTATTATTCATTAAGTATATTAATAAATTAATATGTTTATATTAAAAACTGAAAAGCTTCTCTTTGCTTCGATATTTTAAAAATCTCTACTAATAGGGTCAACCACTGGAAGGTGGAAGCTTATTTGCCCTAAAACTGCTCATAGTTGATATGTTTTTTAACATATCAACATGGAAATGATTTTATTATAATAATTTATTATTCAATGAGTTATTGAACATATCAATTTATTATCATGTATTGGTCATATAATAATGTTATTTTTTATAATTTTTATTAAAAATGATTATTTTAATTTTGTAATTTTTTTTTTTTTTTTTTTTTTTTATTATTGTTGTTATTGTTGTTAAGATGAGTTTAAAAAATAATGAATAAAAAAATAAAATAAAAAAACAATGTAAAAATAAAATAAAATAAAAGTAAATCTTTAAAATTGAAATAATATATATATATATATATATATATATATATATATATATATATATTAAATTAAATTCTATATTTTTAAAAATAATACAAAACAAACATACATTTTACAATATAATCCAAGGAAACACACAAATAACAAATTCAAATAGGTAAATACATATTAAATTATTAAAATTAATATACAAATATACATTATCAAAACTACTTACACATACATACATATGCAAATAAATGGAAAATATATAAATTTAGAAAAACAAATACACTATGATTTTAAATAATTTGCAAACATATTCAAACAGAGTTTGTCAAAACCACATACATGCAATTTGAAATAAGTAAACACACTATACACAAATTCTAACAAGAGAAACACATTATACAATTTCAATTTAATATACAAAAATACTCAAACTTACTTTGTCCAAACCACTCCACATACACACATACAATTTCAAATAAACACACAATATACAATTTCTAAAAAGAGAAACACACATTATATAATTTCTCAATTTAATATACAAAAATAATCAAACATACTTTGTCCAAACCACTAAATATACAATGCATTTCAGCCAATCAACATAATATACAATTTTTAAGAAGACAAACACAAGTTATACAATTTCAATTTAATATACAAAAGTAAACAAACAAATATTGTCATCACTGCTCATACACATGCAATTTTAAATATCCAAACATACAATATACAAATTAAAATAAGCAAACACACAATATACAAATTAAAATAAGCAAACACATACAATTTCAAATCAATGTATAAACCTAAACAAAGAGACATTGCCAAACCACTCACAAAAATATACATAAGCAATTTCAAATAAGGAAACACACATTATACAATTTCCCTAAATGAGTAAATAGTCTATATACAAATTCAAACAAGTAAACACACATTTTACAGTTTGAAATTAATAAACAAAACAAACACAAACAATTTCAAAACAAACACACAATATATAATTTCTAAAAAGAGAAACATACATTATACAATTTCAATTTAATATACTAAAATACTCAAACATACTTTGTCCAAACCACACACATACACATACAATTTCAAATAAACACATAATATACAACTTCTAA
This sequence comes from Picea sitchensis, assembly GCA_010110895.2. Classification (NCBI taxonomy): domain Eukaryota; kingdom Viridiplantae; phylum Streptophyta; class Pinopsida; order Pinales; family Pinaceae; genus Picea; species Picea sitchensis. The sequence goes on from SNQJ01S0136810.1 coordinate 46,391, forward strand.
GAAGACAAACACACAATTTTATACAATTTCAATTTAATATACAAAGGTAAACAAACAAATATTGTCATAACTATTCATACACATAATTTTAACCAAACACACAATATACAAATTCAAATAAGCAAACACATACAATTTCAAATCAATGTATAAACCTAAACACAGAGACATTGCCAAAACCACTCACAACATACATAAGCAATTTCCAAATAAGCAAACACACATTATACACCAAATAAGTAAACAATCTATATACAAATTCAAACAAGTAAACACACACTTTACAGTTTCAAATTAATAAACAAAACAAACACAAACAATTTCAAATAAACACACAATATATAATTTCAAAAAGAGAAACACACATTATACAATTTCAATTTAATATACAAAAATACTCAAACATACTTTGTCCAAACCACTCACATACACACAATTTCAAATAAACACATAATATAATTTCTAAGAAGACAAACACACTTTATACAATTTCAATTTAGTATACAAAGTAAACAAAAAATATTGTCATAACCACTCATACACATGCAATTTTAAATATCCAAACACACAATATAAAATTCAAATAAACAAAACACACACATAACATTTCAAATCAATGCATAAACCTAAACAAAGAGACATTTTCAAAACCACTCACAAATATACATAAGCAATTTCAAATAAACAAACACACATTATACAATTTCAAATATGTAAATAGTCTATATACAAATTCAAACAAGTAAACACACATTTTACAGTTTGAAATTAATAAACAAACAAACACAAACAATTTCAAATAAACACATAATATGGGCCACTTCTAAAAAGAGAAACACACATTATACAATTTCAATTTAATAAACAAAATACTCCAAACACACTTTGTCCAAAACCACTCACATACAAACACATACACAATTTCAAATAAACACATAATATACAATTTCTAAGAAGAAAAACACAAGTTATACAATTTCAATTTAATATACAAAAGTAAGTAAACAAACAAATATTATCATAACTAATCATAAACATGCAATTTTAAATATCCAAACACACAATATACAAATTTAAATAAGCAAACACACATACAATTTCAAATCAATGTATACACCTAAACAAAGAGACATTACCAAAATCATTCACAAATATATATAAGCAATTTCAAATAAGAAAAGACACATTATAGAATTTCAAATAAGTAAATAGTCTATATACAAATTCAAATAAGTAAACACACATTTTACAGTTTCAAATTAATAAACAAACACAAAACACAAACAAACAATCATTGTCAAATTTATTTACACTCATACATATATAATTTTCACAAATAAACAAAAACATAATATACAACTAAATAAATAAACACACACATACAATTTCAAATAAAACACATATACTTAAAATAAAAATACATATTATAAAAATTTCAAATTTAATAAATTACATATTAATAAATATAATTGTGGCTCATATAAAACATAATAAATACATATTAATAAAATATAATTGTAATATATAAAAGATAATAAATTACATATATTAATAAATATAATTGTATTATATAAAACATATAGATTATTTTTTAATTAAATAAATATATAAATTAGTAAAATAAAAATAAATTTAAAAAATAAATAAAATAAAAAATAAAAAATAAAGAAAATAAAAATAGTATGTAGAGTTAATTATTAAATAGGAAATTAGTGCATATGTCACATTATGTAAGATGGTATAATTTTCATTTTTCTAAATTTTTTTTTATAGAGTTGAAAATTACTTTAAATGTGAACACTAAAACATATATAGGTGTAAAGTGTATTTTTACATATATTAATTCAACAAAAATAAAGATTAAATCATAAAAATAAAATATATGACACTACTCCAAAAATAGTGGGGCCCCACCTTCTTTGGAGCACTTGGAAGGGGTTATAGAGTTGAAAATTACTTTAAATGTGAACACTAAAACAGATATAGGTGTAAAGTGTATTTTTACATATATTAGTTCAACAAAAATAAAGATTAAAAAATAAAAATAAAATATATGACACTACTCCAAAAAGAGTGGGGCCCCACCTTCTTTGGAGCACTTGGAAGGGGTTAAAATCCCTTCCACATTAAAAAAAATAATTTTATTAATAATTGTATTTACATAACTCAATAAATTTCTATGAAAAAAGAGACAATAAATACAAATACATTTATGTTTATTTTGAATAAACATAATTAGAGAGGACAAACTCCAATAATAAGGGTAAATCCCTGCAATATCAAAACAAATATAAGAATATATTCTATTTTTCAAAAAAAAATTTACAATTCTCTTCTCAAACAATTCTAAAATACAATTAATTATACAATTAATATTGAATTGAAGAAGTGAAAAAAAATGTAAATATTCATGTAATTAATATTGAATGAAAAAAAAAAAAAACTGATTACCTATATTCATTGAAGATCTTCAATCTGTCCAACTTCTCATCACACCTGTTACAAGAATATATGTAAATATGTTTATATGTCAAAAATACTTGTAATGAATATAGATCTTCAATCTACCCAACTTCTCATCACACCTGTTACAATAATATATGTAAACATGTTTATATGTCAAAAATACTTGTAATTGTAAAATTTATTCCTTCTGATCTAATCATACATATTTATTTATAAGGACCATTCTGTGGTCTCAATTCAATTCCTGTGACTATAAAATTTTATTCCTCTTTCTAACAAATTCATGTAATTGTAAAATTTTATTATTTTTTAACAACTCTTAATATAATTTTAAATTTTTTAATTCTCTTTCTACTTTATCATATCTATTTAAAATAAAATAGAGCCAATCTCTATGATCAATAAATACCTCTCCTAATGCTAAATGCAATCTCTCTGCCTCCCTAGCTACTCCAACGGTGCCGTTCCCTGTTGGACATCTTCAATTCCTTCTATTCTATTCACAATTGACATCCCCTTTGATTGTTTTATTTATGGTAAAATCTGACATTAATAATGAATGGCAGATTTCAATAAGCATTAGTAATGAATGACAGAAACATTATAACATCAACCATACTAATAGTTTTATTAGTAATAGTTTAATTAATGGTGAAATTTGTCATTAATAATGAATGGAAGATTTCAATAAGCATTAGTAATGAATGGCAGATTTCAATAAGCTTTAATGAATAGCAGATTTAAAAAAGAAAGGTGGATCACTGGGTGGTTTGAAATCTCACCCAAAACAAAAATTCAATAAGTAATCTATGCAAAATACATATGGACAATAAACAATCTGGTAAAGAATGGGATAGGCCGGTAAACTGATGATTGCGAAAGAGGGCAGGTAAACTAATAGTAGAGGCGGGGTCACCGGGTGGTTTGAAATCTCACCAAAAACCAAATTCAATAAACATTCTATGCATTATAGATTGGCAATAAACAATCGGGTAAAGATTGGAACAAGTGGGTAAACTGATGACAAATATAATGGCCAAAGC
>SNQJ01S0136811.1:0-23195 GCA_010110895.2 Picea sitchensis
TCGTATTGGAATTCTGATTCTTTGGAACATGAACAAGGTGCCATCTTTGTTCAAAGAATGTGACATTGGTAAGTTAATCGGTTAACGCGAGACTATCATGATTAGGATGACAGTAATGTTCCCTTGTAAATTGCTTTTATTATCTTTATTTTAGACCCTTCCTTATTAACTGTAACTGGTGAATGACAGCATTAAGAACCATTTGTAGAAATGGCATATTATTAAGTTTTGTACGTGACGTAACCCCTATGCCACATAATGGATGTAGACCTCCCAAAAAGAGACGTGTATAAGAATTGAATGAATTTCAAGAGAAAGAAATGATTTAATGATCTGATCAAATAATCTTGGTATGATTCAAGATGAAATCTCAGTCTCTATTCAGACACTACAATGGAAGTGCATCCATCGAATACTTCTGTTGAATCGTCAATTGATAAAATTTTGTCAGTAGTGACACTTCGATTTTTAATTTTAATCGTGTTTGTACATGTTTCTTTAGCTTGCACATCAATTTTCAAAACCATTATTTTCCATCATTTTAATTGTTTAACTTTTCTGAGCAAAGTAGCTTTAAGCTTTCTAGATCGTAGAAGTGGCATAATATTAAGTTTTGTACGTGACGTAACCCCCATGCCACATAATGGATGTAGACCTCCCAAAAAAAGAGACGTGTGTAAGAACTGAATGAATTTCAAGAGAAAGAAATCGATTTAATGACTGATCAACAATCTTGGTGTATGATTCGAGATGAAATCTCTGTCTCTATTCCTGCATTAATTCACTACAATGGAAGTGCATCCATCGAATACTTCTGTTGAATCGTCAATTGATAAAATTTTGTCAGTAGTGACACTTCGATTTTTAATTTTAATCGTGTTTGTACATGTTTCTTTAGCTTGCACATCAATTTAAAACATTATTTTCCATCATTTTAATTGTTTAACTTTTCTGAGCAAAGTAGCTTTAAGCTTTCTAGACAAGAAATTTCTTCATCTTTTCCTCACAAAACCTAGTCAAAAATTAAAATTATGCAGTTTTTCCTTGTGATCCTGTTCCTTTTGTTGTGATTCTTGATCATTTCAAATGACACCATCTAGCATATCACCTATATCTTCTGATGAAGTAGCTTTCATGCATAACTTCATTGTAAGGTCGTGCAATCTATCTTCTTTTTACTAATCCAAATTAACAAATATTTCTTCATCATGTTCAAGGAGATAGTGCCTAATGCTTCCATCCATAAGCTGAACCCATTGTATTGACTTTACCACATATACACGAACTTTAAATTTGGATTTCAAGCATAAGTGCCAATCTGCCAATCATATAGATTACTGCTTCATACAATTTTTTATTTTCACTATTATTTACCCAGAACGTAATTGATTGGACAACTCACCACTAATGTGATTGCTTGGTTCTATGGATACCCTGTTGGTTGAGAGATTAGCCCTATACTGTGGATATCCATCTCTTCAAGCACATTTTGGTGTCACGCTTTGATTTGGACCCAGAGGGGAAAGGTTGATTGAACCAGCATTTATTGCTGTAATAAATATTCGATTCAGCCATAAGACTAAAGTTCATAGGGATTAGATCGGGGAAACCTCAAGTAAATGAGGCTAAATTTCTACATCGTTTTTAAGTGCAGATTTTCAAAATTTCCACACAATAGTGATAAAAGAAATCCCCTAGAAGGTGGCTTTTTCGAAACCCACTTGAATCAAATTCAAGCTTGTCAAATTAGATGGTATTAATAATAAATTCAAGTTCAATCCTCCATTCACACATCACAAGTCAAACATCCAACACCTTAACCATTTGTGGATTTGTGGATTTGTGGATTTGTGGAGACTAGGGACAGATTGTTTCCCAATATTCCATACTTAGGAATACAAAACAGCTCTCTAGTAGGCTAAAAAAACTTATGAAAGTCTCCAATGCTTCATATGAGATATGGCAAGCCATTGTTAAACCTAAGAAGGAATTATTTGCATAGCCCCTTATTCAAAGGTCCCTCACCACTAGGAAGAGATCAACTATATTTGGCTTTCCTCCCCATATATAATATGTACACAGAAAATTTAAAAACAAGCCATCCATATATTGTAGTGTTGCCCCAAAGCCAGAGCCTTAAGGAAATTCATTGGCTACGTTGCCTATGTTACCATTGACCAATTTGGTTGGACATTCATAATAATAGTGGATGTTAATCCATGGTATGTGAAATTTCACATAGAGCAAAAAACACTTGGATCAAAATACTTTTTCCATTGGAAGAAAAGAAACAAATCCATAGTTGATAATGTTGGTTTCCTAAAGGGTTGCAGGCGCCAGGGGACTACTCCCTTGATCTCTACAAACAACAAGAACTATCATATGCTTGGGGGATTGGACATGCCACAAACAACAAAGTTGAAGCTTTAGTGTTTTTCCAAGGACTTAAACTCTTAAAGGACAGAACTACCTATGATGTCATCATAATTGGTCACTCCAACATAATCATCCATTCTCTACTTAAAGATTGTTTTTCCTCCTAAACCATCATCACCCAAAATTCTTCATAGAGCCTCCCCTTAGTCATGGCACTTCTAGAACATCACTCTATTTCATGTGAAATGCCATCTACCCCAGAAGTTGACGTCATGGCAAAATTTAGGTTCAACGACGACAGAAGGGAAGCTTACTCTACAAACATGAGAGAAAACCTTTCATTCTATCCCATGATTGAAAGGATTAGCAAGAAATCCGCTCAAAGGTGACCAATGGATGTGGTGGTTGAAGAATTTAAAGGAGGGAGGGAGATTAAATCCCCCCGTCACCCTACTTGGCATTCTCACCATCATTTGATGGACTCCTTAACCTAACATCCTCACTCATGTAAGGCTTGTCACTGTTGATATAATGGTAGAATGTGGAGGTATTTAATTCAATGTAAACATAACTATAGAGAATACCCGGTGCTGTAAGAAGAAACCCTAATGAGCTGGCTAATAAACCCTAGAAGACTTGTCGACTAAAGAAGATAATATATATTAGGCTATTAGCCTCCAAGAGAAGCACGGCCAAAAATAATAATATACCGCATGACACCTTAATGAGAAGTCGGCAATTTTGCGCAATTAATGTAATTAGTATAAATAATAGAGGCTACTCTCATTCTCAAGGTGTAGTTCCGTGAATTGCAGAGCGACTTCATAAGACTCAAGTAGCTGCTCAGTCATGGCAGTTTGAGAGGAGACATTGCAAATTACTGCAGAATCCAGTGCCACGCTTTGACTATCTCATAGGGGTTTGACCATCGACAACTCTTGTTGGTGCGCCATCCTTAGGGAAAGGTGTGTAAGCACCCTTTGTTTGGCTATCTAGCCTAGGGTTTGCTTCCCGGAATGAGATTTTACTTATCAAGGTTAAGGTGCGTTTGAGGGTGGTCAGTCCTGGTTGGGCATAACAGGAGATATTTGTCAATGGCAAAACGAAAGCACATCCACAGCCCTAATGCATTATATCTACACCTCCTTTCATTCACCTAACCGTTTTGAAACATAGCCGCGGAGGATATTAAGGTCGCCAGCAACCGCCGCTGGTTTCAAAGGGTGATACCATCATAAGACCGTGTTTGGGTTACTTCAGCAAGTGCAAAGGCCAGTAAACCCTAATCCCTCTCGCTGAGATAATCTTGAAGGAAGAGGATTGACCTAATCTTCAACAACCGTCATATACCTAAAGTCTAGCGTGATCTCCGTAATTCCCCAACAAGCCAAGACAATAAGTTTGAGTTTTGTGGTCAATCTGGCTTCCAATTCAAGCCTAAAGTACCATGATTCTATTCTACAGCGAAGTCGAGAACAAGTTAAATGAGCTCAACTTCAAGAAATGGAAGACAAGGATTGACCTCCTATCCTGCTGGCAGAATAAAGTGTTGATATCGCGGAAAGGAAAGGTCGGGAACCATGTTTGAAGAAGGAAGAGAAGGGAACCACGAACGCGGTGCTATGGAGAAGTTCAAAGATCGTGACATCAATGCCAGCGAGTATCATAGTGGAATCTATATGTACACATGATACCCTATTGTTCACATCTCCCATCCCGGTTCTATCAAGAAGGCGGGATGCCCTAAATAAATCTTCCCACGTAAACATTGGACAAGTTTGCGAGTCCGGGCGAATCGAGCTCGCGGATACGAAGATGAATGATGAGGACAATATAACATCATACCTTGTGAGGATATCCAAGTTAAGAAGAATCCAACCTACAAACCATTGAAGAGACTATCGCGAGGAAGGAAATTGGTAAACATAGTACCCAATGGTCTTCCCAAGATGGGACGCATTGCCGCCAAATCAATAAAGAAGGAATATCCCACACGAAGAACTTTGACCTGGTTGCACCTGTAAGAATCAAGGATCAAGGTAAAAGAGAAACCCTAAAAGAGGTACAATGATCAAGCCTTCACGGCAAAATTCAAGAATTTCATGAACAAAGGAAGTTTGGTTCAAGGAAGATGCCAAATAAAGAGAAAGATATTTTAGAAATACAAAGCTTCAATCACAAAAGTATGGTTACTACAAGAATCATTGTCCCAGCTAAAGAAAAGAAAGAAGAACATCAAGCACCGGGCCTATCTAAGAAAAGGAACATACAAAGAAGACTAAGCAGGATGAAAGAGACTTCTCTTCTAGCGTAACAATACTCTTCTTATTTCTTGTACATATATTGTTTGTATCGTCTCTGTACATATATCATCTTGTACATCTATCTCTTTGAAGATAATGTATTCCAAGAAGAACTATACCTAGTGGAAGAACAACTAGATAAGGATTGATAATATTAGATAATACACATGAAAGGATGAAATACCAATCAATCATGAAGAGACTTAGAAGTTGTGCTAAAGATGAAGAAGTCGTGAGAAAGACTTATAACGCTTTGTAGAAGACAACAAGACGGAAGCATAACTCTGTTAGACAAAGAGAGCCAAATATATACTGAAGTGTAAGACAATAAGGATGCATCGGAAGCGTGGACTCTCAAGGACTTGAGGGAGCCGATTGAGATGTTTTGAACTCCATAATATTTTGAAGCAAGTTAATTAGGAGGAGCTAATCCTAAGATCCATTGAAGATGATGAAGTATATATCCATGGTGAATCCATGAAAGGATGATGTTCATTTCAACTGCAGAAGAAGACCTCTTCAAGAAAATCCTTAAAGTATCCCAGGTTTTCCATCCAGACCGGTGGATCCCATGATAAAAAGAAAGGAAGGGAAATCTTTGGGGTACGGGAATCTACAAGAAACCATGGCATGGACCAGAGCTAAGGGAAAAAACATGAAGAAGAACATGAAGATTCCAAGGAAGAAAGAGAAGCCGTAAATGTCTCGGCCATCGTGATCGAGAATCACAAGATTACCTTCAACCCCATATAGACTCACTAAAAAGCAACTGCTGTAAGAAGAACTGAAATTCAAGGATGAAGAATAGAGTATGAAAGACTTATGAATGGAAGCATGGCGAGATTCAGAACTAGAGGTTATCTCAAATGAGGAGAAGACTATGATGATTACTCTCGCTTCAGTAGGGAACCAAACATATCTTTGCATGAGTCAATATCCATGAGTTGGAGTTCTACATCGAGCAAATGCAAAGAATGTTCTCCTTGTTAAATTGAGAGCAAAGAGCATATGAAGAGCAATCTCAAGACTTTGTGAGGCATACCCGTAAAGAGACCCCTTGTATGATGTAGTTAGAAAATAACCTATGGAGAACCCTCCAGCACGCAGGGCGGCATGGGTGAAGATTCTATAATGTAGATATTGTATCAAGATGGGATTACCTGCAGAGGATCGATATCATGATGACATAGAAGTGCCATGGATAAACCTGCTTTCCAAACAATGATATACTCTAACGCTCAGTGCCAAGACAAAGCCCCTACAAGAAAATCGGTTCCCACCAGTACATCTGAAATCCAAGGCCATATCATCGCGATGAAGTCCCGTAAAGGAGGAAAGTGAGTTCTCCAATACACATTCCACAGATGAGCGTGATAAGCAGACATTCTCTGTAAAGCTTCCCATCCAAGATGAAAAGAGCTATGTAATTTCAAGTTGGAGCTCTCAGGGCGACGCACCTCCCATTGGTGCGTTGAAGAGATGACCCTATTGGGAGGGAGCACCGGTCAAGCTTGAGGACCCATTTCAAAGGCAGTGATTGAAAAATAGTCCACTTTGATAGATGCCTTCTCCGCTCCCAGTGGATCGATACTGACCTGCAGACTATCTAATAGGGTTAACACACTGGAATGGTCCGTGACTATACATGTATCATAGACAATCCACTCCATTGTGGTTAACATGGGAGTGGTCTAGGGCGCCTCCGAGGGTATTACCCAAGAAGACCGGCTCACCACCCGACACCGCATTTCACTGTGGCTACCATGAGGTTCATCCACTTGGAGGTTGGCATAGACGCCTTTCCCAGGGTTACAGAGGAAATGGTCCCGGATACTATCTTAGGGTTTATACATTCTCTCGTGGGTGCAATTTGATTAGTGTAGAGGAATGGCCTAGGGTGCGGGAAATGGTCCGTGTTCAAGAATCAAGGACACATCCTTAGGGTTTATACATTCCTCCAGCACCTATCAGAAGTGTAGGAAGAATGGCTCAGGTGGGGAAAAAAATGGTCCAGGTCGTAAGACAGATGCATTCTTCCTATTTGAGGCAGAAGAATTGTCCAGATATCCCATTGTCTCACCGAGAAAGTGCATATTCTTTTCTGACTGCTGCATGTGAGGAAAGATTGGGCTCCAGATGATCTTTAGGCCTGGCCAATGTTTTTCTGCAGTTGAGCATCAAAATGATTACTGTTATGAAGACCGGCATGACAAGAGGATGCATACCATCATGGTGGATGTGTTCTAACTGCTCATGACTATACGCTTAAATCGGCACTGCGTGTTACTGGTGTGGTGTAGTGTACCATTGATTTAAAGCTACGTGACTACTTGATAATACTGTGGTTCTATTTTAGTTCTGATTGCCCTAGCACTACTTCCCTCAGTAATAAAATAATTAATGCCAGACATACAATCAGATAGGTATTCTCCAGACGAAATGTCTGTAGCATTTACCTTCTAGATTAGAAGAATGCCTTGTATCACTCTGGAGAGCATCATGTCTCGATACTCCATAGAGTATGGTTTCTCGGGAGATGATGCAAATTGATGATGATGATGGTGCTCCTCAAGGACTAGCTACATGATCTAGTCTATATAACCATGTTGATGCTACCTATGAATGTAATGTTTTTGTGCTCAAGACCATAACCTATAATACCTCCCTAGCTAGAGGGAGTGTTGAGGTTATAGAATATGGGAGGTATTTTACCTCCACGTGTAAACCTAATCTAGAGGAATCTGGAAGCAAGAAGAAACCCCTAATGAGTTACACAAACCTTGTATACTCCCGGCCTCATGCAAGATAATCTATATTAGTTATTAGCCTCCATATAGTTGTAGTCAAAACTTGGGGCCACAATATATTTCAAATGTATAGATACCTGTAATGAGAAGCTCTGCCCAAAGTGCTGTAATTAGTATAAATACAGAGGCTGCCCCTCATTCTGCATAAAATTTTAATTGGTGAGGCAAAGACTTGTACATCAGAAGTTGCCCAGCTTACTTGTGTTTGAGTAGAGAGTTGTTGCTAGCTCACTGCACACAAGTGCTGCTTAGACTATCTCTTGGTTAGGGTTTGACTATCTGATCAAATCTTGTTGGTGCACTATCCTTCCTTAAAGGTGCGCCACCTTTGTTTGCTATCTATCCTAGGGTTTGCTTCCTATGTGATTCTCTCACATGTAAGAAGCTAAGGTGCTCGGAGGGTGGTTTCTGCCTATGGTTGGAAGTGGACAGAGATATTTGTCAATGGTAAAATGAGCACATCCATTATATTCAATAGAATTAAGCATTCATGTTAATCCATTAATTCCCCACAACGTATCGGGACCCATCATTCAGAAACCCTTTTCACCGCCTTTGACTCCTAGCTCTCTCTCTCTAAGGAATCGAGTATGCTCAACTCCTTCTCTCGCTTCTGCACAACAACATGGCTCCTAGTAGACTCCCTTGTCATGGCTGTACCTTATCCATGGTAAAGGCAAGGGCCTCAAATGATGCCCCCAATAACCTAATAGGGATATTATTGTGGACAACTGTAGGATTTGACCCAATAATGCAATTCCACGGTACTCAATGTAAAACCCAATTGAACTCCTGGGCTTGGTTTTATGCTAAATGGAAAATGGGACTCTCTACAAAGGAAGCATGAGGGACACACTTTCTCAAAACCAGTGAAGCTGTGAGGGAATAAGACTCTGTTCTCCATAGGAAGCCAATACCTAAATGAAATTTTTAATTGGAAGTATTCATGTCATCACTTTTAACTATTGATCAAAGTCATGTTTTGTAGGGATCTCCATGTTCGTGATATGATCCCCTCAGGGATGTTTTGAGGTCCTATGAGGGCTGCCACCCAAGGTTCTCCCTTCCTTGACCTTGGTATGCTCTAAGTTTCAAATCAGATTTTCATCCCGTTTTTTATAGTGTCTTAGGTGTTTTATGACTAATGTTAGTACATGCAATATACAATAAACAAATAACACTACCTCTAGATTTTACTAAAATTTTGATCTACACTTTCTAAGTAATGTATAATTTGATTATTGTATTTTTGGTCAAATATGCGACTGTATTAACGCTTCACTTCTCAAGCTTCCTTGAAATCCATGAATAGGAAATGAGATATTGATAGATTGCATGATATATAATAGATATATTATAGAATCTTGAGATTCCCTCACCAGCCTTTACATGTATCCAAAGGAGATATGCTTCAACCCTTGGTGCGCCCTCCTCTTTGTTGCTCCCTCCACTGAAGTGAGGCGCTCTCTTTCCTCTTTGACCTAATGAAGAAACCTCCAGGGAAGATGCTCTCATGTGTCAGCTTCCACTCAACCTCATGGGAATCACTTCTCCAAGCTTAAATCCAGCTACTGCTGCACTCCACTCCCAAGTGGCCTCCCAAGTGCACGCCAAGCTGAGTCAAGCATCCATGGAGCTCCAAATGCAACATGCTCAAAGCTTCTCTCACCTTTCAGAGCCTCCCAATCCCTCAACCCTCTGCCTCCCTCCCAAAGTCCTCTTGGCAACATGCGAACAGCCTCCCTGCCCCTGCCTCCTGTGCTGTTCCAAAGATGGCATTCCGTCCTTCATCTCTATCCCTAACTCAATGGTTGAGACTATCCTAACTAAATCTTCAAACCAAATCCACTTTTTAGAATTTCCATAGTTTTCAATTTTATGTCTATTAATTCATCCACTTCTGAATTAATTGTCACTTTGTAATGACTAAATTTCACTTTTGACTTAAATCTCCTAAGTCAAAGTGTAATTAGAACAAGAACATAGTATTAAAGTATTAAAAGTGTTTCCCCCATGTGTTTAGAAACTCACAAACACAAGGGGGACCACCTTCCAAGGTACCAAAATCTCAAAACCTGGCCTGACCGCCCTGACATTGAATGAACACATGTAGAAGAACTCCAAAATTGAAACCCAGGTGAAGTCTATGGCAAGTGAAGCAATGAGGTTTCAAAATTCTCTATAGTTTAAACTTTATTTATGTTTTGCCACTACATTTATCTGCTAGGACAGTTTGTAAGACAGCATACCTGCCATCTCTGGGGCAGAAGAACTTTACTATTTTTATTTAAATATCTCACAGAATGGGAGAACCCTCTCCTGAGATCCGAACCTTTATTTTTGAATTCTGCTTAGAACACTGTCCAACTAGGCCCCAGTGAAACTTTTTGGAAATATATATAACCGTTGTGCAAAAAATTGTTGCTCTTTCTCCTAATGTTTCTCACATTGGACTTTGTCAGTTCTCTGCCACAAAATACAAAAAGAGCTTAAATGGACATGTACAATTCCTTGACCGTCAAGATCCTCTCTCTTGTTGAATTATTGTTGAAATATCTAATGTCAAGGACGCAGATGCCAAAGTTTTCCAGCTGATTTTGGAGGAATTTCTTTGCAAAACCTAACACAGGAATGGAATTTAGGATGAGGAAATGATCTCCAAGCTCAGGATTATACTAGATCAAGGAGAACAGGTTAAGGTCTCTTGCAGTGGTTAACAAGTCATAACAACAGAACTTCCCTCTCTAGGAGTTATCCTACAACTGTAGTGTACTTTTCTCTAAAAGCATTACACCACTCCAAATCATGGACAGCTGAGATTTGCTTACTCCATTTAACATGGGAGTTAACTCCTTTCTGGGCAAGGCCACAAGTTTTCTAGAGGGGGCAACCTGTAAAGCCAACATCTAGAAAGCTAAAAAAACAACTCAAGTATGCGCATCACAAGACATCTCTTATTTTCTTCAAATTGTGGAGAGGTTTCAGTCAAGTGTAAAACCTTAATTATTGTATCTTTTTTTCTATTAAGAATAGCACTGCCTCGTTTTTGGGGAATTTCTAGACATTAGAGAAAATATACAGATTCTTCAGAGAAATGGAGTGCTTTGACCCTTCTCAAAGTTTGCTAATTTGAGTTGGGATTTTCCCAATGACAGGGAATTTATTTAAGTGCAACTTCCAAAAGCAAGAGCAACTGTTACATTTATGGACTCCTTGGCCCATGGGCACCACATTAAAACCAAGCAACAACTTGAATAACCAGTGAGCATGCAGAGAAAATAAGGCACCCATGGGCCTTTGATCAACTGAAATGATCCATAACAGGAAAATGACATATTGTTCTACAACATAAGGATGCTTGGCAGCTGCGGATTCTCCACGAGAATCTGTGCTAATTGAAAATAATCGTCATCTGAGTGAAGAAAAATCCATGGCATTGTCCTACTAGCCTGTAGGCACATCTGAAGAACTTACATAGTTATTTGAAAACCAACTTGAACCCATGCTGGCACTTGGTCACCCATATAAGCCTTCCCAACCAAAGAGTCCCCATTTTGGCTTCTTGGATGGAAACATGCAAGCATACAACGGTGAGATAGGAATTTGTTATGGTCAATGCTCCAAATATAGACAATGTTAATGCCCATTTTAAAAACTAGAATTTGGCATATTTAAAATGCTTCTTTATCCTTAATGAGCATGGGCCTCAAACAATAAATATTTATATGGTGGCCTCCTTTTTCAGAATTCCAAAGTGTCTCACAGAAAGGTATATATCCCCCAAATGATCTGAAGTTTGAACTCCGGTTAAAGATTAAAATTTAAATCAATTCAACGTCACAGTTCAGATTAACCTCGGGACAAATTCTCAATACTTGACAGTTAAGGTTTCTAACTTTCTAGGTGGCATCCACAATTATTCTAGAATTTAAATGTTAAGCGTTTACAAACTCCTTCCATGATTGTACCCCCACGAAACTTGTCACAGCTACCAAAGTACAAAATAAACTTAGGACTTCTAACCATAGGAGAAGTGCTGCACAAAGTTCAAACTGGTTCCATGCAATGAATTAAAGAGACTTTCAAAAGAACCACTGATGAGCAACTTTCTTATTTTCTTTTTTATTGATTAAATTTCCAAATGTTTTAATAAACCATGAAGAGAGAGTACCTCTAAGAAATTCAATTGCTTCATCAAGCACAAGATTTAATAGTTGATCATATCCCTTCAATGTCCCTGTCACTGCACTTGAAAAAAGCAAACAACATCAGCAAAATAAACACACAAGTCACAACAATTTAACTAGGGGAAGATGATATCTCATCAACTAAACAACATTCTTTCCTCAACATATATGTTTGCATGCATGCATATGTTCTCAAACTGCTGAATAAACCAGTTCAACACAATAACGTTTCAAGCAAGGACATTTGCTATATGGAAAAACACAAATTAAAATTAAATAAAAAATCATTCTGAGATATGTGCACACATGCATATATTATCTGTGCTACTATATATGCAAACTTGCAAAGTATAAACATGCTTAGAACTAATTTGAAAATTTCCTTTTAACAAGGCACATTTTATAATTAACGCACTCCCAATAAATGAATAGTAACTTTCCATATAGACAAATATAGGAAACACAAGCATAAAATAGTCACTCCACCATAAGAGCAAAAACGAATGTTCAAGGAAAATTCCCCATTTCTTACATTGGCTTGTTAGAAAGAATTTAGTTTTGATTTTGTGTTGATGAGGCTATGGGTTCAAACATAGCCACAAGCTTAGTAGGCGCCCTTTTCACCATGGCTTGGGTGATCCGTGTTGATGTTTGTACCATCGGATAGGTACTTCCACACAGATCAAGTGTTTGACGTGAGGAAGTAGTCCAAAGGACCTTTCAGAAACTTTGGAAATTCACTTTAATTAAAGGAATTATTAAAGTGAAGGTCTTTTTATAATTAAAGTGAGTTTAATTTAATGAAATGCTAAGGTTATTAGCATTAGTGAATTAAATTAATCTTAGCCATTGATCTCAAGTGAGGTGGGATCTAATCTCAACCGTTGATCACTTTGGAGATTAGGATTAGGGTTCAACTCAATGTTATAAAAGGCAACAAAGGTTAAAGGAGAAGACACATCTTGGAGACATCTATTAGAGTCAATGACTCATAGAGAGAGAGTAAAGAAGGACTTTTGCTCAAAGAGATCTCAACGAGGGTGAAGGACTTTCACCTAGAGATCAGCGTAGTCCAAAGCAGAAGGAAGCAACAGCAGCAGACAAATCTGGTAGCAAGGACAAATCTAGAGCTAGAGCCATATAGAGCTAGAGCAGTGCCATACACAGCAGACAGGAATCCAAGGCACATACATACGCACCGCACAGGTGTAGAAGGGCGCATACAGACGCGTCACAGAGGTGCAGTAGGGCACGTACATACACGTTGAACCAGTAGTTAGGGGCACGTATGTATGCACAGTGCATCAGGCACAAGCGGGTACATATGTGTTGTACAGGTTGTACAAGGTGCGTACAGACCGTACAACATGTCAGTACAGGGTCATTCAACAACAGCAGAGTTGATGGGTTACAGGAGTTTGCCGTATTTTTCTGTTTCTATTCTCTGAGGGAAAATTTCCCAGTTTGAGAGCCCTTGTAAGCTTGGAGTCATTGTTTAATAAAAAGTTGATTTGAAAGGAAATATTTCTCTGTCTTATGTGAAGTTTGGTTTCCAGTTTTTCTTCCACTATTTTATTTCCAGCCAATATATTTTATTCTATGTGTTGTAATTTATTTATCTTGGCAAGGAAAAACACGAGGTGGTAAAGTATCTAGGTGTTGGATCTAGAGTTTTTTTAACATGGTATCAGAGCTTGCATTCTGAGAGGGAGACAACTTCAGATACACAACAGTTTGGTGCTTAAGCAGTGAAATTCTTGTAGGTGCTTAAGAAATAAGCACATGGCAATTGTTTTTGGGCAGATCTAGAAATGGCAATAATCGGTCTCTAGTTTTAACTTTTAAGACAGGTTGGATGGAGCATCTAACTTCCTGTCCTGGAAAGCGAGGGCAACCTTCCTTTTGAAGGAACATGACCTTTAGGAGATTGTAGAAAAGGTTGTTCTGACACCGACATATGCAGCAGAGAAGGGTCGCTCTTGAGAAGGACATTCAATCCCAAAGAGTGATCTTAGATGCCATGAAGGATCATCTGATCCCTCACATGGCAGAGAAGCAGTTGGCCAGAGAGATGTTCAAGGCTCTAGTGGATTTGTTTTAGAGTGACAACTTGAACATGAAGATGATCTAGAGAAACAAGCTCAAATCCATACAGATGTAAATATCTCACAATGTTACCAACTACTTCACGAGGATCACCCAGACATGTGATCAACTTGCAACCAGTGGGAAGAAAGTGGATGACGTAGAACTTGTAAATGTGGCATTGAATGGTTTCACCAAGTCATAGGAACCATTTGTCAAGGGAGTCTGCGCTTGGGAGAAACTTCCCAATTGGGAGAGGTTTTGGGATGATTGCATCGAGGAAGAGACTCGAGAGGAGTCTAAAACCTGCATGCAAGAAGATGGGGAGGAGAACCTAGCCCTGGTCAATCAGGCCAAGAAGGGCAAAGGAAAGGGTTCCAAGGGTAACAGTGAGGGGGAAACCTCACAGACGAGCAAGAAGAAAGAATCGGTCCATCATCGATTCTGCCAAGGCTATGATACAAGACCAGAATCTTCCGATGTTCCTTTGGGCAGGGGCATGTAACACGGCATTATATGTACAGAACAGGATTCCTCACAAGATATTGGGGCACAAGACTCTTGAGGAAGCATTCACAAGAGTGAAGCCAGAGATAGGACACTTCAGGATCTTTGGTTGTCCAACATACATCCATGTGCCTATGGAGAAGAGGACGAAGTTGGAGCCTTCAGGAGAGAAGGGCGTATTCGTGGGATACGGCGAGACCTCAAAAGCTTACGGGATCTTCATACCAACAAAGAGGAAGACAGTTGTGAGCAAAGATGTTAAGTTCGGGGAGAACTTGGCATCTAGGAAGTCTCATGAGTTACCACCAATGGCAGAGGACGAGGAGCAGGAGGCTCCAAAGGGAGAACAGCATTCAGAGGCTTCGAGATCAGGGAGTCAACCTTCAGGTGGGGAGGAGGAGTTAGCCCCTTCCAATTCTATTAGGAGACCTAGGTGGTTTGAGCAGACATTGAAGGATGCTCAGGAGCAATGTTGTATATCTCGTCTCGAGGAAAGTATCAGCGAGGGTCTAGAATATAACTTCTCGGTGACATCGACAGAAAATATCAGAATATCTCGGAAAATGTCGCAAGACAGGGGTCTAACTCGGAATATCTCAAAATATTTCAAACATATCAAACAGGTGTTTAACTCAAAATTTATCAGAATATTGGCAATATATCGAAGATATATACAACATTGCTCAGGAGCACAGTCAGGGAGAGAAGGCCTCCAAAGAAGTTTCCAAACTTCATGGCACTAAGGAGTAACATCATTGAAGAAGCAGCAAACAATCAAATTTATCAGGAGGCTATGGTGCAGGATGATGTGTAGGATATTGTGCCAAGATCCAAGGGGAAACCAGTTCTAGGTGGCTCTTCCAAAAGTACCTTCCTTGCTAAGAGGGAATGTCGATGTTTGTAGCATCAGAGCACAGGTCAAGTGTTTGACGTGTGGAAATAGTCAAAAGGACCTTTCAGAAACTTTGGAAATTCACTTTAATTAAAGGAATTATTAAAGTGAACGTCTTTTTATAACTAAAGTGAGTTTAATTTAATGAAATGCTAAGGTTATTGGCATTAGTGAATTAAATTAATCTTAGCCATTAATCTCAAGTGGGGTGAGATCTAATCTCAACCGTTGATCACTTTGGAGATTAGGGTTAGGGTTCAACTCAATGTTATAAAAGGTAGCCAAGGTGAAAGGAGAAGACATGTCTTGGAGATTTCTATTGGACTCAGTAAGTAATAGAGAGAGCGCAAAGGACTTTTGCTCAAGGAGATCTCAACAAGGGTGAAGAGGGACTTTCACTTAGAGATCAGCTTAGTCCAAAGGAGAAGGAGTTGCAGCAAACAGATCTAGTAGCAAGGACAAATCTAGGCAGCAAAGCAACAGCAAGTACAACCACAGATCGGGTCGTACAAAGTCAAAGCAGTGTCGAACGCAGCAGAGAGAAGTTCAGGGCACGTACATACGCGTCGCACAGGTGCAGTAGGGCACGTACATACGCATCGGACCAGTTGTTGGGGGCGCGTACGTATGTGCAATCCAATGGACACAGACGCATACATACGCATTGTGCAGGTTGTACAGGGTGCATACATATCGTACAAAACACCAGTACATGGTTGTACAGCAGTGGCAGAGTTGTTGGGTTCCAAGAATTTGTTCTATTTTTTTGTTTCTATTCTCGATGGGAAGATCTCCTAATTTGGGAGCCCTTGTAAGCTTGGAATCGTTATTTAATGAAAATTTGATTTGAAGGGCAAAATTTCTGTGTTGTGTGAAGTTTGGTTTCCAGTTTTGCTTTCGCCATTTTATTTCCAGACAGTATATTTTACTCTGTGAGTTGTAATTTATTTATTTCAGCAAGGAAAAATGCAAGGTAGTAAAGTATCTCGATGTTGGATCTAGAGTTCTTTTAACACTCTGCACCAACCATTTACAAGAATTTGATCATTGCATTTCCTTGCAAAATATTGTTGCTAAAGCAAACTTATGGTCTATGTTACCTCCCAGATCTGCACTCAAAGATATTCAAAGTCCCAAAACCAAGTCCACCCTAGAGACACTTAGAAAGGTTTCCCACTACCACCATAGCAACTCTTCATCTCACTTTAGGTGAGCTCTCCTTCGGCACAAAGGAAAAAAAACCCTAGAAAAGATGTTTATGATCTTCTTAGAATTAATGGGAAGGTAGATTGCCAAAAACAATGCCTATCCAAAGGGTGATAGAGTCATGATTAACAATCCAAAGGGTTCAAACTTGTACGGAAGGAGGCATAGTTAGGTTGTTATAAACATGCTCTAACCAACCACTTTGATTCAATTCAATATGCAGAAAATTAAAGGAGGGCTCTTCCAAAGACGGTCCTCACAACCTATGCAAAATCAGCCAAGTAATAATATGCAACCATGAATGAACATCAGCCTTCTTTGTAGAATGAACAGCCAACAATATACATCATCCTTCAAGTGTCATTTCACCCAAAAATCAAGAGGGCCTAAACATGTCACACCTGACCTTCAAACCCTAGTTAGGGCATCCCTCAAAATAGACTAAACATCCCTAACCAAGACATTATAGCAAATAATATCCTTCAAGAAATACAATGATTACAGCAAGACGAAGGGAGGATTTCACCTCAACCCTAAAATCCTCTTATCGGAGCAAAACAACCCTTCTAGAAAGATTATTCCAACATATTTGTACTAGTGATTTCCCACCATCAAATTAACCCAAGAAAACAGAAAAAGATGAAGAACCTCAAATTGAAATGCCCCTTTACTTCTTCCTCCCAATAGATCTTCAACTAAGCTTGGACAGGATCCCCCACAACTCCAACCATGCCTCTAGGAAATGAATTTCTCTTCTATTTATAGGCTTCTATTCTCTCAAATTAGGACTTGGTCCCCTCTAGGGTTTTAGAGATGGAATTAATATTTTAATCCACAAATCATGTCCTCCCATCTAGGGCCCTCTTCATGTGATTTAAGTTTTCTTGAACCCTAGCACACCACTTCTAGCATGCAAATGAATTCACATTTGGTCAATCTTTAGCTTATAGGTCAAAGATTAACCTTGGACCTCTTTTACCATTTGCAAAGGTCCACTTGCCACATATCATCATTCTATTTCTTTAGAGTATGCTTTAATTATTTATTTAGGGGCTTGAACCATTTCATACATGCCACGTGGTGCTTCCTCATGCAAAGGACTTTCATAGAACATGCCTCGAACCAAGTGTCCCTGCCCCAAATGTCTCAATGGTGAAACATGCCTCCAAATATGTGGAATGTGTCTTGGATAATGTGGAATGCCCCATAAAGTCACTTTACAATGTTTTTTAAGCTCCTTTTCCACAACCAGGGATATATTATGATATTATCCTGCACCCACTATATCGATCCAACATCTATGATCAATCATGATCCTTCCGCAATGGAGTCACCAAGGGAGACTCAGGTAGTGATCCACCCTTGTGTTCCAGAATAGATGTTCAGGTTCACTAAGGCCCAGAACAATGCCTTGTGTATGATCGAATCTTCGAGATTTCCTCTTGTTATCCAATATGACCCAATCCTACACCAATGAAGTCGCCAAATGAGTCAAAAAATAAATCAATAAATAAACACTCACCATTGTCATTGTAGTATCCGAGGATTAACAATTTCCCCGGGAACGGAGCCAATTTGCTATCTCTCAAATCTGCTCTGGGCAAACCTAGGAAACAACTGAGTAATTAGCCTAAGGTCACTACTAATTACTCCTTCATTCAGACTGGTGCTCCTCCAGTCACAGGGGGGTGTCCCTAGTGTTCATGCAATGTCAATAGTTGGAAAATTTGCATGGTTAGTACGAGTGATCAGCACACGAAGTAGTTGCCCTTGATGTGCGTGCAAGCAACCAAGGACACAAGAAAACTTAAATTAAATAATATGAGAGATTCCAATCCACAAACAGCTAGACTATGAAAGATGGATATGCATTTTAAGTGAATAATATCAAAGTAAAGGCACTTAGGCCACCCAAACCACTGTAACGAAAGCTAGAATGATTCAACCAACAGATTTGAAGAGCTGTAACACATGGCATAATCAAACCCTGTTTTGCATTGACCAAAAGACTGTTTGCATCATGATGACAAGTACAAAACTGGCTAAATAAATAGCATTGCATGGAGTGGAGACAGCAAGGAAAGAAAGAGCACAAAAGATGAATGACAATGCTGCTAGCTGTAGACTGTTGCCCAATGATCTCTGTCCTTGTCTGTCCTCTTCTGTCTTTATAGAATCCCAAAATCTCTAAACTAGGACAACCTAACCATGCATTCAACAATTGCCAAAAAATAATTACACAGCACTGTTATGTGGCTGTCTGCAGGCCACTACAGCACCTAGATCTTAGTGTTAACACCATCTAAAAGATATTTAAGGCCAAATCTGTGCATGGAAAAGCTGGCCACTAGCTTTTGCCGTTACCTGTCACTAAACTGCAAAATTTTGACCCTGTAAAAACTTATTAACAGCGCCCTGAGCCCCAGTTAACTGCTGTTTGGAAAATAGGCCTGTTCTATTTCTAAACAGTCAAGGATTAGGCAACTTCCGGATCTGTTTTAACTTTTTAGTGAATGACTGTTCTGGAAACTGCAAGGTAAGTCACCGATCTGATAGAAGACTGTCTTGTTTCCATTTGTCAAGTTTTTCAAACGAAAACTGCTGTAAATTGACTGCCAACTCACCATATCTGCCAGTACAGACTGCTGCCCTGTCCACCCAAGCACTAAAATCGTGGCTCAATGCAATCTCTCAATCTAAATTCCCATTATAAAGAGGATGTTGACCTAGCATTTAAAAATAGCAAGGATGTCTTTCCAACAATAGAAATTTTCAAAATAAGCAGATATGTCAAAATAGAAGACCAAGTCACCCCACATGCAGGCTAGATAAAGAGGTCGACTTAGTCAAAGATAGCAAAATGCTAAGATCCCTCAGCTGACCAAAGATAGTAAAGTGAATTAAAAAACTTGCCGAATTTAACAAGGCAACTTTTTGGTGAAAATTATCCACTGATAAATTTAGAACTGAAGTCAAAGGATAGGACATAGCTTGGGCTAGATAAATTTAACAAATTCCAAAAATACTAAAGGGGGTCGAACTAGGGTTCGGGAGATGGATAAGCTCGGCATCAATTTGACCTAGGTTTTGCCTCATGAGACAATGGTCAACCCTCCCAATAACTGCCACGTGTCACACCGAAACAATTCCACTTGCTCAATTCAAACCCCTTTATGACTATTCGTTGGAACCAGGACTCTAGAACCTGTACCTACAAAAAATAGTACGCTAAATATAGGCATGCCAAAAATAGTAACAGTAAATATAGGCATGCTAAAAATAGCAGTCCAACTCCTAAAAAATAGGAAAGACACAAAATAAAGGGAACTACTATGAGAATTCCCCCAACTATAACATGCTTAAAAATACGCACTACTAAAAATAGCAGCATCTTGCATGTCAATGAAATCAATCTCATCAGACTCGTTTTTCTACAAGGAATCCAAATATATGCTCAGAATCGAAATGCAAGCCCTGAAAACCTAAGTACTAAAAATAGCAGTATCATGAAAATGCTCGCATGTCACCCGGAAAAAGATCATTGGCATCGTGAACCCGCAAGGACCAATAATATCTGATCACCTTTGACATGCAGACTACGTAACTCTAGCTCCTAGAAAATAGGAAAACTGCTAAAAATAGCAATTTCCTCCAAATCTAGTGAATATGCCTCTGAAATGGACTCCAATCACTATGAAAATGGATGCACCTATCACTGAATGCCAGCCTGATGAAAGCCAGCTGGACCTTAACCCGCCAGTTGCGCAAGCAAATCTAGGGGTTAACAATGCTCCAAGAACTGACCTCCTTGGCTATCAAGAAAATTACCTGTCATACCCTCAAGCAACAAGGATTTAGAAAGCAAATGCAATATAATCCTGCAAAAAATCGGTTTCCCTTCTTCGTTGCCCTTTATCAAACATCTACATGAAACATGCCACAAGATTTAAATCTAGAAAAACAAATCAGTTCATGATTTGGGGCTTCATCCCCTCTTCTGAAAGATTGAAAAATGCCACGGTATATCAATAATTGATCATGTTATCCCAAACATATTGCAGCCCTGACAACACATCCCCCTATAATTTCTTACATATATAAATGGTACAAGCTTAGGATAACAATGGCTGGAAAATTTCTGCATAATAATCTCATGGAAATGCTCCTTATTCACCCCATTTATGAGGACACGCAAATGTTGATCAACAATAGAATATGCATCACATACCTCAACATCCTTTGGCTGTCCAAGACCCAACAAAATAGGACCTGCAATGTCTTATTTATGCCCCATGGAATGACTCCCAATGCTGATCGGTAATGAAAAGCACCAATTGAGATTTTTCTCCATCAAGCTCTCGCTATCCATGTCATAGATGGTATATCCATGAAAAACCTAGCGACGCACATCTCATCTATGTCTCCCAATTACAAAAAGAGTACTCACATCATAATCCTCTTGGCTGCCATGTTTATTACATGAGCTAACATAAACACCTACAGTATCTTCATCCTCCAAGGATTTCTCTGCCACATCTATCCTCTTCAAATCATCAAGTGATCCATCATTAAATTCAGAAATTTGAAGAGGAACATAACTTACGAAACGCTTGTCCTTCACGGAATCATGATGAGGGCTGTTGGAATGTCCTCATACAAGTGTACATCATCATCACCCACCTTGTTTCTTTTTGAACAAGATGGACTGCATATTCTTCAATGGAAAATCTTTATGAGGTGTTGCAATAACGTTTTCTGGTGCTTGAAAGTTCTCATCCAAATATAAAATTCTATGCATAAATGGCTCATGTTATAAAAGACAAAGTTGGCCATCCACAGATTCCTCAGGGAATTTATCTCCAAACTGCTTAATGGTTAATCCATGACCTTCTCCTCACATTGAAATGCCCCTTAACTTCTTCCACCCAATAGATCTTCAACTAAGCTTGGAGAGGATCTCCCACAACTCCAACCATGCCTCTAGCAAATAAATTTCTCTTCTATTTATATGTTGATGTTTGTAGCATTGGACAGGTACTTCCACATTGGTTTTGTGTCTAACATGTGGAAGTCATCATTAATACCTCTCAAGATTTAGGAAATTCACTTTATTAAAGTAATTTTTAAAGTTAATGCCTTTTTATAATTAATTGAGTTTGATTTAATTAAATGCCTAAGTTTTTGGCATTACTAAATTAAATTAAATCCTAGCCATTGATCTAAAGTGTTGGTGAGATCTAATCTCAGCCATTGATTACTTTGGAGATCTAGAGTTTTGGATTTAGGGTAAACTCAACATTATAAAAGGCAGCTAAGGTGAGAAGAGGAGACACACACAGAGTGAGATAGTGAGATCTCATTGTATTGGGTGGAGAAGGACTTTCATCCAAGTGTGCAGGGGCAGGATCCAAGGAAGGGAGCAAGGGGCAGCAAAGGAGTAGCGGCCAGCAAGATCGAAGGACAGATCTGGAGGTGTGATAGTCTATTTTGTTGTTTTGTATTTTTTCCTCAGTTGGGCCATTTTCCCAAGATGGGAGCCCAGATTTTAAAAAATCATCAAGGCACTGGTTTTCCCTTGGGAATTTTTCCAGGGGTATTTACCCAGAAAATATGTGTGCATAATTGTGGTTTCCTACTTATTGCTTCTGCTGATTTATTTATTTAGATCGTTAAAACTCAACTATGTTTTTTATTCAGTAAATCTGCAGTAATAAGTTTATTACAGCAAGGTATTTGCTATGAAATAATTTACCGGGTGTTGGGTGGGTAAAATTTAACCAAGGTTGTACAGATCCAGTGATTTCTTGCAGGGACAGCAGTACAGCAAGCAGGAAAATAATTAAAACCCTCAACAGAAACTTTTTTTTGCAGGCAGAAATTTTTCTGAGGGTCGTACAGCTGCAGTGTAAGCTGTACAGCTGCCGGGGTAGCTGTACAGATCGTACAGAGCGCGGCAGCCATCTGTACAGTTCATACGGACCATGCAGCAGTAGCTGCAGGCCATACAGGGCCACAGGCAACCTCAGGGAGGTCGTGGGCAGGCCCGGGGAGACCGCGGGCAAGCTCAGGAAGGCCACGCGCAGGCCAAGAGAGCCTCGGGCAGCAGCAAAAGATCCGAGCAACGAGCAGCAAAGTCCAGGCAGTGGGCATCAGATACGGGCAACAGAAAATTTCTGAAAAAAGTGTTCGGTGGCTTGTTGAGCATTGGCAGAATTCCGGGCAAGGATCCAAGAATCCAGCAGAAGAGATCGAATCAGTTTTTGGTGCTTGACGAACTAAGCATGCAATAGTTCATTGAAAATCTAGAAAGGACAATGGCTTGTCATAGGTTTGAAGTCAGGTTAAATGGAGCATCAAATTTTCTCTCTTGGAAAGCAAGGGTGACCTTGATTTTGAAGGAACATGACCTTTGGGAGATCACAAAGAAGGTTGTTCCTACACCAAGAGATGCAAAGGAGAAAGAGGCTCTCGTGAAGAAGGACATCAAAGCCCAGAGAGTCATCATGAATGTCGTGAAGGAACATTTGATCCCTCACGTGGCATAGAAGCAATCAGCTAGAGAGATGTTCAAGGCTCTTGTGGATTTGTTCTAGAGTGATAACTTGAACGGGAAGATGGTCTTGAATAACAAGATCGGATCCATCCAAATGTTAAGATCTGACAATGTCACCAATTACTTCATGAGGATCACTCAGACACGTGATCAGCTTGCAGCCATTGGAGAGAAAGTAGATGAGGCAGAACTTGTGAATGTGGCATTGAATGGGTTCACCAAGACTTGGGAACCATTTGTCAAGGGGATTTGTACTCGGGAGAAGCTTCAAGATTGGCA
>SNQJ01S0136813.1:0-11835 GCA_010110895.2 Picea sitchensis
TTGTTTCTTTGTCGGTGTTTCGATGTGTACAATTTCCTCATCAAGAAAAAATTGTCACTATTGATCAGTTAGATTTCCGTACACCTGACGCTCGTGCTCCCTCTACCAACAATATTCCTTTCTTGGGAGATCACAATATCACATATGAAAGTGTCGGTGTAGGATTGTTAAAATATTCCACCCTTATGGGTACCTTCCCTACACCACTCCCTTCTACCATGCATCATATTGCCACAGTCAATATGATTTCAACTATGACTTCTCATTCCTTGGAATCATCTAATCCCTGGATTGTACCTATTCCTCTAGAGTTCAATGCACTAGGTGACACCATGTCGCTTAGTCCAATCGAGGCTTCATATGCTTCTATTCAATCAACCTCTCCTTCCTCGGATGACCAACATATCTTGGCACCCGACACCTACTCGATGCCATCTTGGTTGAATTCCTTGACGTCTTCCCTTGACTACATTTATCAAATATTTTTGTCCGAAAATTCTATTATGGAAATTCTTAGAATAGACGACGTACCTTCGGATGATAACCATCATCGATCCTCTTTTATTCCACCTCTTGAAGAAATACAGGAAGATATACACTCTATCTTCCTCCCCGATGTTTTCGACTTTCCATAATCACCCATACTTACACAAGGTACTATTTCTGAGGGGAATTGAAGAGACATTACCTCTATAGTCGTTATTGACATTTCGATCAAAGAAGGTGTCATGGAAAATATTAATCTCGGTGCTAATTGGTCACCCGACGAAGTGGTTTCTTACACTTCTTTATTTAAAGAATTATGTGATGTATTCTCTTGGAGATACGAAGAAATGTAAGGGATTGATCCTTTGATCGTTGTGCATGAGATTAAAACTTAGCCAGGTGTAAAACCTATTCAATAGAAACTCTGCCTGGTCCATCCTAAGAAGACCGCGAACATTAAGGTAGAATTTGAGAAATTATTGAAATCTAGCTTCATCTATCCTATCCCTTTAACGTAATGGGTTTCAATATTGTTCTGATCACTAAGAAGAAAGGGACCATTCATGTCTGCATTGATTATAGGGACCTCAATAAGGATTGTCTGAAAGACAACTACCCTACTCCCTTCATTGACCAGGTCATTGATAATTGCACAGGTAGTGTGATTTTCTCTTTCATGGATGGTTTCTCAAGGTACAACCAGATTGACATTTTAACCACTGATCAACATATGACAACCTTCATCTGCCCTTGGGGAACTTTCGCCTATCAGAAACTACCATTTGGCCTCAAAAACACTGGTGCTACATTCCAGCAGGCCATGTCATATGCTTTCCACGATATCAAACATATTGTGGAACCTTACCTCGATGATTTACCTGCCCATTCATCCAATCGATCAGACCATTTTGTTCATCTATGGGATAATTTTCTTCGATTCTAGTTCTATCACATTCATTTCAACCTACATAACTATATCTTTGTTGTCGAATCAGGTCAACACTTCGGCTTTGTTGTTTCCAAGGACTGGATTCGGGTGGATCCCTTAAAAATTAATGCTATCCTTGCTTTACCTCCACCTAATAATTTGACACAACTCCAAAGTTTGCACGGGAAGGAAAACTTTCTTCGCCATTTGATTTGTAACTACACTGAGATTACCAAAGGATTTATCTGATTGTTGCATAAAGACACTCCTTTCATCTGGGATGACACTGCTCAATGATCTTTTGCAGCTCTTAAGAATGCATTGACCAATGCACCTCTGTTACATCCTCTGAATTATACAAAGGACTATATCCTTTACTTAGTAGCCTCTACTTCCACTATTGCTATGGCGTTAGTTCAAGAGGACCCTAACGGTGAAGAACACGTGATATATTATTTTAGAAACATTCTATCTGGTCCAGAGCTCCGATATTCACATGTTGAAAAGTTGGCTCTGGTAGCCATCATCGCTATCCAGAGATTTCATCATTACATTTTTCTACGCATGGCCACATTTATCGCAGAATCGAAACCTATGTATCACATTCTAACACATCAAGTTATTGGGGGAAAATATTCCAAATGGATCATCATCCTTCAGGAATTTGATCTCGAGTTTGCTAAGTTCAAATACAAGAAATCCTTGGTGTTTGCGGAGCTTATCTGCCACCTTCCCTATACTGATGAAGATACTGAGCCCAAATATTCTCTCCTTGATGAAGTTTTTTTCGTCATTAGCACGTCCGATCCTTGGTATGGATATATCCTTCTTTATCTCTAGACCCAACGTTTTCACTTAGATATCTCTCGTGAAGAATGTCGTCTTGTTTGCCATCATTCTCGTCGCTACCTTATCATCGGTGACACGTTGTATCATCATGGTATTGATACTATCCTATGATGATGTTTGACTCATGAATAGGATGAATGCGTTTTTAATGACTGTCACCTTGGAGCATGTGGTGGTCACATTTCTCGGATGGCTACAACTCAGAAGATTTAACCTATCGTCTACTTTTTTCTCTCTATTTTCAAAGATTGTATTGAGGCAGTCAAAAAATTCCCACCCTGCCAAGTTTTTCACAAAAAGGCATGCACCCACCCCGCTCCATTGCATCCCATTATTTCCATCGGCCCCTTTGTCAAATGGGGCATTGATTTCATGTAGTGTAAGGCTACCTCAGCTGGGGGGCACAGTTACATCATCATCGTCATTGATTACTTCACAAAATGGGCTTAGGCTATGCCTACCTTTCTGAATGATGGTTGTAATGCAACTCTTTTCTTATTCAACCACATCATCACTCGCTTTGGTGTTCCACAAGACATTGTCATTGATCATGGTTCACACTTTCAAAACCAGATGATGAGTAAGTTGCATGCCAAGTTGGATTTTTTCCATGAGAATTCATCCCCATACTATCCTCAAGCAAATGGACAACTTGAAGCTATCAACAAGGTCCTTAAAACCATGATTCAATGTATGGTAGGGGAAAACATGACATATTGGCACCTACAACTTTTCTCCGCTCTCCAGGATTACCGTACTTCAGTGAAAACTTATACTGGATTCACTCCTTTCTAGTTAGTATATGGCATATAAGTTCTTTTACAGATCGAGTGCGAGATTCTCTTGTTGAAACTCAAAGTAGAACTCTCACCTCACACTTATGCCAAAGAATAACACTTCTTACACCTAACTAGGTTGGATGAAACACATCGTGATGCCGCTCTCATTAACGAGACGTATAAAAAGTGAATCAAGAATCAATACGACAAATCCGTCCATCCTCATACTTTTGCAAAAGGAGACTTTGTCCTCGTTTATGACCAAGCTCATGATAAGTTCGGGACAGAAAAGTTAGAACCACTCTGGCATGGTCCTTACATCGTGAAATGTGTTTTTCATAGAGGTGCCTATGAGCTAGTTGACTATGATGGAATCTCCCTGGGCGAGCCCTGAAACGGGCTTTACCTTAAGAAGTACTATGCACAGGACATCTAGCGTGCGTGCTTTGTACACTATTGTATTTTTAGTTTGGTGTGTATTTTCTCTTGCGTGAACGAGTTTTTCCTTAGCCTCTTATACTTTGTATTTTGTTTGCGTGCGTATATGACATCTTCATTTCCTATATTTTTCGGATTTGCGGATGGTGCTAGTTGACACACCCAAAACATTGCTTTTGCAACTTGGGTCATTTACCACTCTGA
This sequence comes from Picea sitchensis, assembly GCA_010110895.2. Classification (NCBI taxonomy): domain Eukaryota; kingdom Viridiplantae; phylum Streptophyta; class Pinopsida; order Pinales; family Pinaceae; genus Picea; species Picea sitchensis. The sequence continues at coordinate 3,685 of SNQJ01S0136813.1, forward strand.
CGAGTTGGTGAGTACAAGAGGTATTTTCTTAGGATCGACAACTAACAACTTGGCAGAATATCATGTTGTCATCAAACTTTTAACCGAAGCCTCCTCCCTAGGTATATCTCGTATGATCATTAACCTAGACTCTCAAATTGTGGTCTGTCAACTTAATCGAATCTACGCTATTCACAATCCTATCCTATTGCGTCTCCATCTACGAGTTCATCGTCTTGAAAGAATGTTTGATTTTATTGAATACAGACACATACCAAGAGGAATTAATACAACTTCAGATTCATTATCCAATTACATCATGGATCGGTATCTTGTACATAGATGAGGTTTCATAAAGGAAATAAATCATACATCACATGTAAATTAAATGCATCACAAAAAGACATAATTATTTGCAAACATCATTTGGCATCATAAAAACTCGGATATGTATATATATACGACGTGACATAAAATGTTTGATTCCATCAAAAAGTACATAGAAGGTAAAAATGTTGGGTCCTCGTGCCCATAACATCGTCATACAGACTATACAAAAAAATATCAGAGAGGTATTAGTCCTCTTGCATCACATTTTTCTCTAAGTAGCACACTACTGCATGGGCTAATCATCTCAGTAAGGAGTTAATACCCTCAGAGACTCCCACTGTGTGTCTCTGCAAGTGCAAGGGTACGTCATGCCTCCTAAGAGGGGGGACACCCATCTTGAGACCACATAGGTTTTCCTCAACCTCCCAGAGCCCCCCTTCCGCTACCTCATGATATACTGTTATATGAGCATCTCTGCAACACCCCAGTTTCGGTATCTCTGTCGGATATGTTGCACCCCTGTCTGCATGATGAAATGATAGATATGTTAAAAAACTCTTCTACGTACCCCAAAAAATAATATATTTTTAAACTAAAAAAACACTTGACAATATTATTTTTGGTTTCTTACCTGACGCATCCTAGTCCACCCCATCTGGAAGAAACAGGTCCATGCTCCCCCAGAAATCCACTCTGACGTATGGAAAGTCTTTTATCATGATCAATTGGCATCTCAGCCAAGCGAAGAAGTCACCGGTGAACTTGAACTCTGAATCTGTTCCTAGCCTCCGAGACAGGCTAATCCAACGTTCCATATGTGGTTCTCCCATCGGTCATACTGCTAATGCAATATGAGGTTGCATCTGAGGAATGTGATCTAAGAAGAATGAAACCATAAATGAACCATATACGAACTTCTTCTATTTTCGTGCTTTGCATCCCGAAATATGTTCCTTCACATTCTAAAGGAATCCTACACTCCAGTTAAATAGTGTTGGCTCCAAAAACTATAAACCATATGCCACCTATGATATTGAAACTAATTTTGAGTTGGTACTTCCCTCTATACTCGTAATGGAAAATAGAATGGATAAAAGAGGTAGATCCCTGATGTCTTTGATCGCGATTCTACCTCCCACCAATCTTGATCCTTGAACACAATGATTTTCCAAGTAGTCTTCTACAGGCACAAGAATTTCCCTCTGTCCGAATAAAATAATAGGGGCCCCTCCCTTTGAGATATCGGTCAAGAAATACACATCTTCGAACTCAATGTTGATAATTTGTGTCCCAATTTGTGACCCCTCCTCTGTGACGTTCCACAAACCGATCATATACTCTAGAAGGAGGACTTCTTTCTTCATCTTTTTCATCTTAAATAACTTGAGGAGACCGTATTTTATCAATGAGACCCTTGATTGGGGACTTTTCAAGGTGGCCACATCATTGCTCATTCTCTCTTTCTTTCCACTCCATCATGACTTTTTTCATAGTTACCTACAATCATCATCAATCAAAAGCCATTAGTCATGCTATTTTGACAATTTTTGGGCAATTTAAAACTTAAAAATTATTTTTCTCTCTACTTTGGATGCCAACGCTTCAATTAAACTCACAACAAAGTGCCAACACTCCCATGAAAAGGTCACTAGGGCATTATCACTTTTTCATAACTCTATCCCTCCCCTTTTGGAGGAGTGTCGAGGTTTTTTTTGGGAATCTTTTGTGAATTTCGGGCAGCCCCTCCTTCACTCCCTCAACAGAGTGTTAGCGCTCCCTTAATAAGCTTGGAGGGGCATTGGAAAAATAGAGAAGAACTCCCCCTAGAATTCTAGGAGAGAGCCGAGTGTTTTTGGGTGCTTGAGACCTCCCAAGGCATCATTTTTAAAGCCCAATAATTTCCTAAAAATAAAATGTTAACCATGCAAATTGAAGGAAAGGGAAATACCACCAACCTGATCCAGACGATGACATAAATAGTTGATCGTAGCTTTGGCATCGATGAACTCAAGGATCACCCTCCAAAGCTCAATTTCTCCACTGCTAAAATCTTTGCACAAATGAAATGATAAAAGACATTTTTTCCTATATTACTATTTATAAAATTTCATTTTTGCCAAAGATAGTTATTTTGGGTTTTTGAGAAATATTTTGGAGGCATTAGTAATACCCTGGTGGGCAGTTTTTATTATTATTGGCAGGTTTCAGAGCAGTTTCGTTCGTTTCTTATCTTGTCACATTAACGAGCATGGTATTTAGTTTGTTCTCATGCTCGAAAAAACATGAGAACGCATCGAGTAACCTTTAATCTCTTTTTCGGACTCGCATGGATAAACGAAAAAGGAACCCCCTGGAGTCGGCTTTAATCTCTTTTCATACTCTCTAAACGAATTTTTTTTTATGAGTGATATTGCTTCCTTTCCCACTCGTTAAAAGGTTTGAAAGGGCATATTTTGAGTGATAATGTATCTCTTTTTCGGCCTCACGAAACTAACATTATGAAAAAAGACATCACTGGAGTTGTCTTTAAGTTTTTTTCAGACTCTCTAAACATGAAAAATCACCAACTTTACCTTCTCTAGACTCGTTAAAAAATCATACATTGAAGGGCCCATATGGGACCGAACCCTTACTTCTTCCACTTCATTAAACCTTGGAATATGGACTTACCTAAGGTGAGTTTTATCGAGCATGTGTTACCCTCCTCGATCTCGTTAAAATAAGAAGAGGTACTCATCTATTTGGATGGGGGGGGGGAATTTGAAGGAAGCAAGCCAAGCAGTTTTTGAAAACATTACAGGTCACTCTTACGATCTCCCTTGAGAAAGGATGAAACTCTGCACTGAACCAATCCTCTAAGTTTTCTTACTCCTTTGGGTCACCTGATGAAAGTCACAGTATCCACTGCATCATCATATTTTGGTCCATGTCATGTTTCTGTTGGTGTGCCTCCGTGTTCAAGGGAAGTATCTTCCTCAAGAGTCAACCATCAAAAATATCCTCTTTCGATACCCGTGTCAATCCATGTTCATTTGATATACCAATTTACATCTCTATGTTAGTTTCATGTTTTTGACGGGGGATACATCAAGGCCCTCCTGTGACAATTCTATTCCTGTCGACTTCAACACATCATCCAAGAACTTGACCTAGAAACCAATTAGTACCTTGGGACCTGCATGCCTCAATGACAGGCCTCCTTGCTTCTGACAGTGGGTTTACATCATTGACCCCTTATCAGATGATTCTACAAATGTTCGACTTCATCTCATCTATTCACATTCACTGGAATGTACTAGGGTACCTTTGGAATCATTGGCATGAATGGTGATTTCCCTCGCACTTGTTAATGGTTTACTTCATTGATTGGTAATAAAGTGGTTTCTACCATGTTCGACATAAGGACATCTATTCACATGGTTAGACTTGTACTGCATCGTGATTGGTAAGAAGACCCTGGGTTGAGTGACTTTGGTATGTACTTTACCGAGGTTGCGATGAAGTTTCTCTCGAACATTGACACATATACTGTCACATAGATCCACTTTGTATTTGTCTGTGGATCTATCTTGTCGTCTCGTAGATCCACTGTGTATTTTTTGTGGCTACGATCAGTTCATGTCATGGAAGTATAGATCCATATTGTGTCTTGGGTGGCTATACCTTTTTTTTAATACAATTATGGATCCACATTGTATTTTATGGCGGCCATACCTTGCAGGTCTTTATCACCCAATCGTAGGTATGGCTTCCTTGGGTTGAAACATATCATAATATTTGTTTGATGGTTGTGTGCATATTCTACCAGGTTCTCTGCATCCATAACCTTGCTTGAATAGTCTACAAAGTACTTCATTCATCACATCTTCTAACTTCTCACTTTGGGGGGCAATCTGTTACACATCAAAATCACTCACTCCCATTATGACCTATTGTCGTCATTACCAGTGTCGCAAGTGTCTCATTTTGGTCAAAAGTTATCACAAGTGTCACAAACATCATAATGTCATATTTCCTATGTCATGTCTTGAATGACATTACAAGAACACTTAAGACACCCTAAAAGGCTAGTTTAAGAAGGAGAAATCACATGACAAAGAGTACAAATATTTTGCCATGGAAAAAACCATTCAAAGGTAATTTTTGAACGCCAACGCTCCCCTACCCATTGTTAGGGAGTTCCGGTGCTCCCTTCCCTCCTTTGGGGGAGCTTTGAAACAATTTGTGCCCCATTCTGAGGGAGCATTGGACTGTTTCAGGAAATCCTGGACTGTTGAGGAAAATCAGGGATAAATCCCCCTCATCTCTGGAGTTAGTTGGATTTGAATCTAAGGTCAAGGCTGGATCTTAGGGAGGATCCACAACTGATGGAGAAAGATATTAAACCTATCCCAAGAATCTCTAAGGCAGTTAGGCCTCTCCAAACCTATATAAGGAGGCCTCTTCATGGTGAAAAGGGGAGACATTTGAAGGAATCAAATTTATGATCTCATAAGGAAGATAATTAGTTAATCATATTCATTCTTCTTGTGGGTCATTTGAGAAAAGGGTTTGGACAAACAGAGCTTGGTGAGGCTACTACACTTGCATCTACAGTTGTAAGCACTTTACTTTGTTTTCATTAATATATATGTGCTTGGTCTGTTTCCTTCAAGATTATGTTTATTTACATGAACTTGTCTTTAATAGATAGGTTTGGTTTCAAGCTAATCATAGTAGAATAGGAAGCATGCTTTGTCTTTGATTGGATTTCAGGACTTGTCGAGGAGCTTGGAGATTGGAGCTCGACTCGGGTTGGAATGAGGACAAACATCACAAAAAGATACATCTTCTTCCTCTTCTCTATACATTATTTTATATAGTTTTAAATGGATGTAAGTCATCAATGTTTTCACCTTTATGTCTTGTTCTTAGGACTCTAGATACCAAGAGGGTATTCACCTGCCTACAGGGGAATTTCCCTATAACACCTTATCCCTAAATCCCTATAATAACCAAGCCATTACCCATGGGAAGGGAGGAGGAAAGTGCTAGAAAAGTTACTATAGTGATTTAGTTGAAAGACTTGGGAAAGGAGCTTGGAAGGAATCTCTTCAGTCTACACTTGTAATTTGTAATATTGCTTCTTTGATTAATAGAAGACATCTTTAATGTTTCCCTCTATCTAATTTTTCATATAATTTTATGTATTCATTGGTACAAAATTAGTATAATTGTGTGTTATCATATATTATTAGATCGTTTGTCAATCCATGCAGGTTTTCTTTGATATTTGGGAGGCTTTCATATTATTTCATTGTTTGCATGTATGAATTAGATCTAGGAACATCCTTAGTTTATGTCTCTATTCCTCTCTTAGGCACTGGTAGAAGTTAAGGAATCTCAACTCCTACAGGGTGCAAAATCCATACAATGGATTTAAACGAAGAGTCAGTGGATGAAACAAATATTTGGGGGCATGTCTCCAGCCTCTGGTTATCATGTTGGAGTTAAGTCGCTAGCTTCTCAAGCTGGGAGAAAAGTACCAACCACCCACCTTTGGAATTTACATTGGGAGGTGTCAAGCATAGTTAGTTTTTGTTTTTAATCTCATTAAAGCAATGAAACCAATTATGAGCATGGTTTTCCTAGTTTCAATCTCGTGAAAAAATGAAACCTACCCAAGCATAGTTTTAATTTGCTTCAAGCTTGTGTAAAAATGAAACCAATCTCGAGCTTAGTCTTTATTCTTTCTTGTGCTCATAAATAAATGAGAATAGGTTACCAAGCTTAGTCTTTTTTCTTTCTCGTGCTTATAAATACATGAGAATAGGTTACTAAGATTAGTCTTTGTTCTTTCTCGTGCTCATTATTACATGAGAATAGGTTACCAAGTATATGTTTATCTCTTTTTCGGACTCATAAAATATATATGAAAAAAAACTCTTGTGAGTCTCCTTTAAGCTATTTTCATACTCTCTAAACATGAAAAGATTTTCGAGTGAGCTTGTTTCCTTTCACGCTCATTAAAGGGTTACAAATGGTGTATTTCAAGTGATATTTTACCCATTTTCAGCCTTGTTAGACTACATATGAAAAAGTAACACCCTATCAATTTTGGCTAGGAGATTTCTCCTAATTATCGTTTTATACTTTTCTGGACCCTAGAGACTAACTTTAAAAAAAAATTCATTTTGGAGTCTTATTTATGACCTTTTTAGACCCTCTAAACATGAAAAGACCATCAAGTTTAGCTTTTTTGGGCTCGTTAAACATTACATCGAAGGATCCACACATGGGACTGAGCACTTCCTTCTTCAGATTCGTTAAAAATATGTCAAGGGACTCATCGTAAGATGAGCTATATCGAGCATCTGTTATCCTCCTCAAGCTTGTAAAACTAGAAAGAGGTACTCACCAATCATGGTGGGGAATTTTTAGAGGGTCTTTCCATCTTGTTATCTTCATTATCTGGAAGTTATTACTACTTCGAGTCACCCTTGGAAAATGCACATGTTCTATCATGATGTATAACAGTCAAGTCATCCATTCTCTCTCATCGACCAACATTCCCATCATTGTGTCCCATTCCATTCATCAGTCCATGACCATTTGTTATGGTATTCATCTGAGTTAATGGTTATTATTCAAACCATTTGTCGTCCATACTTGTTCTAGGGAAGTTTCTCTATACCAACCACCTGAAGTTCATTTTTTCCAGTTTCATGGCCATCCCTTTGTCAATTGTGCTCCACTATGATTTTCACACCATCTATATTTACATGTTTATTGTTGATTTATGGGGGGATATATCAAGTCCCCCCTTCGATGGATTTCACTGTATTGACTCCATCTCATTATCCAGGATTGAAGTCTAGAAACCCATCAATACCCTGGGACTTGTAGAAATTAGTGGCAGGTCTCCTTTCATTTTGACAGTGGTTTTACATCATTGGATCATGTCGAATGAATCTATGTGTGTTTGACATAAACTCCTGTATTCACACTTTGTAGATTGTACTATGTATCTTGAGTTCCATCATCATCATCTGTGGATTCCCTCATGTCCGTTAATAGTATACATTAATGACTGGTAATCAGATGGTTTCTACCATGGTCGAATTCAATTCATTTGTTCTCATTTCATAGATTCATACCATATGGATATAGGAAGAAGACCTTGGGAAAGATCACACTTTTGTTAGATTGTATTCTTTCCCAAGCTGTGATAGAGAATATTCATTAGCACTTCATAGATTTCTCATTTATTAAGGCATCTCATTGATTTGTATGATGTGACATATATACACATTTATACTTGGTCATGGATATGATTTCACTTGCATGTTGCATGGATTCATAATGTATACTTTTGTGGCCATGTTCGAGTCATGATTGGTTCTTGATGTATCCATGATGTATTCTGTTGTGGCCATCATTATGTCACTTGTGTCATGCATGGATCTGGAGTGTATTTATGGTGACTATTCCCTTGTCACTTGTTTCATGCATGGATCCATAAGTTGATACACCAAAGTACCCAAAATGGGGTCCACAAAACTGTTGGTTTTTCATCTTCCGGGGTTAGGGCTTTGGATTTTCTTTATGATAAAAATTACTTTGGAGCCTCATTGTAAAATAATCTTCTTGAGAATGTGAGTAGTGGACACATCTCTTCTTAGAGATAATCTGCCACCATTCTAGTCAGTCTTTCACTCTGTATTTTTATAGTCTTTGTACATTTTCGCTCATTAATAGAAAATTGTGTATTACTATATCTATGTGTTTATGGTTGCATCTCTGATACATTTTTGTTATATTATTGGATATATGAGATATCTCTGTACATTGATTTATTATATC